>JBAMYA010047299.1:0-10484 GCA_037176975.1 Arrhamphus sclerolepis
TTCAAAGAATTTTATTCGGGTATTTACACTTCCAAATCGACAGCTACGCAGGAAGACTTTGATAGATTTTTTGATTCCCGAGTTAGATGCAGTGTTCAGGGAGAATCTAGACTCAGACTTCTCCCTTTCTGAGTTGCAAGATGCCATCAGATCATTCCCCACTGCCAACGCGGCCGGTCCAGACGGGTTTGGGCCTGAGTATTACAAGGCTTTTCAGGGGCTGCTCGCACCCTCACTGTTGACAATGGTCTGTGACACATTTAAAAACAGACAGCTTCCATCATCTCTCAACGACGCAAATGTCTGCGTTTTAAAAAAGGGCAAAGATAACATGAACCTCAGCAACTACAGGCCCATCGCCCTACTTAATTATGATCTGAAAATAATCTCTAAAGTTCTTGCAAGCCGGCTTGGAAAGAGTATAGCGAGTATTATTCACCCAGATCAAACGGGTTTTATTCCGGGTACGTACTCCTTCTGTAATGTCTGCAAAATCCTCAATGTTATGTATGCGGATCTTGGAAAGGATGACAGACCAGCTATATTGTCTTTAGATGCTCATAAGGCATTTGATATGATTGAATGGCCTTACCTATTTGTAGCACTTAAGAAATTTGGTTTTGGCAACACTTTTATAGAGTGGGTCAAGATATTATATAGTTACCCAAGATCCTCCATTTTGACAAACGGGGATAGATCCAGTCTGTTCACCCTACAACGTCCGTCTGTTTCATTCAAATTCAACAATCACATCATCATTTTCCTGGTTTGTTTTCCACAGTTACACCATTTTATAAAGCCAATAACGAGGCAATGAGTGTCATCCTTGCTTGACATAAAGTCATGTTGTCTCACAATTAATGTTAAATTAGAAAAGAATAAAAATAATTAAGGTAAAATACACCCAAAAAGTCATTGTTGGTGTCTTGCAAATAATGATAAATTGTGTCAAAAATAAATTTGGTAACAAATGGGCAGATGCATCCATGGACTCCCTGAATGAGGATTTATTATTGAATGAAATATTTACTTTCAGGTAAAAGTAGATTTCTAACAACTCGTTAAAATGCACCAGAATAAAGAAAACTTTATTAAAAGGTCACTGTTGTCAGTCACGGCATTTACAGGAGGTAAAGCTAATGTAAATTGAATATAAAGCTTTGTTTATTTGGAAAAATGAGAATTCACAAATAGATTGCTTATTATCAGGCTGAATGTGAAACCTCACATCAATGTGAGACATAACATCAGAACAGCATGTTAACATATTAACCATAGCAGCTGGAGTCAATTATATGAAATTAGAAAATAAAATGAAGTAAAATAAATGGCAACAGCTGCAGTGTTTCCTGAAAAAAATAAATGTCTCTAGTGTTTTTTTTTTTGTTTGCACAATTGATCCTTCTCATGTAAATGATTGGAGCATCTCACACTAATCTGCCCCAGTTCCCCAAGTTTAGGTACAAACATTAAACGTGTTTTCACACATTGATTAAGGTCACATTGAAATTTCACTTTCTCCATAATCAGTTAGACTTTCCTCAACAGGTTACATGATTTACAACCTTACAGTTTTTTGTAAGCTTAAAAGTTTCCCGTTCAAACCCCAGCTAGGTTCTATCTGTGCCTGTGTGGGTTTTCTCCAGATAAACCAGCTTCCACATTTAAGTGTCATAGGTTGTACCTTAGGTTGATTGGTGACTCTAAAATGGCCTTAAAAGTGAGCGTGATAGTGCACGGACATTTATGCCTGTGTGGTTTGTGATGGACTGGGAACATTTCAAGGGTGTAATGTCGGGTTCACCAATTCAGCACCCTAATCATGACCCTAAAATGGATGAAGTGGATAAAGAAGATGAATCAATGGATCGCTGTTTAATTCCAGATATATGGTATAAAAGCCCAACGACCTTTGCATCTCGTTTGGTCCTCTGTCTGGCTGACTGTCTGCATGCATGCCCTACAGCCTTATAGCTTTTAGTGTGTCGATACAGTAGAGCAGCAGAGGCATGCAAATCACGCAACACCGCCAGACCGGGCAACTAGTCGTGCTCAATTTGCAGCATTAATGCTCTGTCCTGTTTCTCTCCTACTGTCAAACCCATGCCAAGCATATGTGAAACCCTCATTCTGTGTTGAGAAAACACTTCTGCGCATGTTGAGTAGCCTGAGCATCACTCTGATCGATCTTGACAGCCAGTGTGTGGAGTGCCACTTCTCCAGATGTAAACACACAGCAGTCATGTGAACGAGGGCTCTCATGAGGCTGTAAGAGTCTGTGCATCCTGAGGTCCGTAATTACAGCCAGACAAGCAGCCAGAGACACTCACAATAGTGAGACGATTTGTCAGTTTCCTGAGAGCCTGAGATAATTTTTATTGATTTATGCACAAAATCTGGACTGTTGCATTTTAAATTTTATTATTGTTGATCTCCATATTATTATTTCCATCTTTTCTGCCTTTTCCTTTTATTGTAATTATGGCGGCTGTGGTGGATTACATCAACAATGATATTTTGAGACACAATTTGAGAAATTTGCCAACATTAAGCTTCATGTGGAGTCCCATAAGAAGAATAAATGTTCAGAGCAGCATTGCGAATTTTATTGCAGCACCAGATGTTACGCAACACAAGGCGACTTATCCCATAATTAATGTCTGTAAAGTATAGTACAACACAGACTACTCTTATCCCATCGAATTGATAACTTTGTTAGTTAAAGTAAGAAAATTTGTTTTTTCATGTTAGAATATTAGAATTAGTATTAGTAACTACGCAATATAGTTTACAGTAACGGCCAGCCCGAAAAGACTGCACTGAGGTACACCAACAGTGTAAGGAAACTGGCAGCCTTCAAAAGCGAAGTATGTAACTGGGAAAAGAGCTGAAGGATGCATCTCTTTGATCCATTACTCAGTTCAAAGCTTCAAAAATGACCAGAGAATTGAACAGACCCTCCACCAGGTTTAAAACCAGCCTCTGATGGTGCACATGAGAGCTGCAGCGTAATGGACTGATTATAGCCGCTCAGTCTAATAGCTGATGGAGCTGAATGCTGCTTTGTTAATGGATGTGCTTGTCAACAAATTACACATCTTCCCTACAGCCACACCTGTTACCTGAGGAAAAGGTAAACACCATAATAAACCTAAAAAAAAAGAAAAATGAAATGGCTCTGACAGGCTGATTTTGTGTTCCAGGACAAGTCTCGCTCAGCTCTTGTCTTTGCACAGAAGCTGTTTTGACATGCTGAAAAAAGGAGGGTCATCCTTTAAGCAAGATCAACCTATATGTGGGTCATTAGGATATTTTAATTAACGGGATACCTTCATACACAATAATCCACACTTTTAAAAGTGTGGATTATTCTATACAATGAGAACATCTCCCTTTCATACACAGCATTTCACAGATGAAAAGCATCATTTGCAGTTCCAGTGTTTCATCATGTTCATGCTCCTCTTCTTTAGAACTGCTCTTTGGATCAAAGACAGCTGAATCACCCAGATATTAAAACTGATCAGTGTAGGATACGGAGGATTTGTGTAGGCTTTAGGACTCATAAAGGCCAGAGTCAAAAGATGTGGGCAGGCCCAGATTGACATGATAGGATCTCGTTTACTCAATGAGGAAGAAGGTGGTGCAATTTTGAGCAAAACCCATGTGTTGTTAGAGGGGTAATTAACGGGCATTAAATAATATTTATGAAGGAGAAAGTGTTTTTGGTACAGCAGCAGTTTAAAGTGAGCAGAGCAAACTGATTGCTGATGGCAATGTTTTTTCTGTTTCCTCTCATTCAGATGAAATTCTAATTGGTGGTAAATGCTGTCTTGGCTGTGAGCAGCCATATGGATAATACTGTCTAACTAAATTAAATCTCCCTCATGGGCAGCATTAGAAACTGAATTCACAATTCCCTGATGGAAATCCAAATGCTGTGTTCTTTGATGGATCAAACAGATCAACTTTGTAATGTATCAAGCCTCACCTGTATTGTCACTCAGTAGTTTAATAACAGTTCAAATACTCAGCTGTTGAGCAACGGCAACATCTATTTTACCTGCAGCTTTCATCTCTGAGTGTGTGTGTGTGTGTGTCTGCGTGTGCGTGTGGCAGAGTGCCTGTGTGCATTACAACATGCATGGCCGGATGCAGGAAAACAAGAGAAATTGCAGTTTCCCCCCACCAGTGTTACAGTTTGCCCTAACCTCCATCACTCCGGCAGAGCCCAATCCGTGACCTCGGTCCATTACATCACACAACAAAAACAAAGATGAGTGCAGATCCTCCCACTCCATCTATGCTCCTTCTGTATCAGGGAGGATATGTATCTCTCTGTCAAGCATGACAGGAGTAAAACCACATCAGAAGAGTATAAAATAACCAAACTAGGGTATCGCTTGTTCTTTTCTTTTTTTTTTCACTTTGATGTTCATTTTTAAAATCTTGGTCTGTGTGATTTTTTTTTTCAGTGCAGAAGCAAAAATAGTTTTTTGGAGATATTATGGTAGAGGGAAGATTTGTCTCTCTAGTCCCAGTGTAATGAAGGAGTACAACTGCAAAACAATGTTCAAAATACGCTTGCGTACTTAAAAAGGGGCTTTGAACCTTAACATCTTTGAATTTAGCACTGATGTCAAACTTTGCTTTGCTCTGGTGCATTAATGCTTAGATTTTTTTAACGACATACCTTGCTGCTGGAGAGCAAAAATCAACTTCCCCACCTCCAGGTTGAGTCCTACTTGGAAGTAGATTTTGTTGCAGTTCCTTGACTGACCACTAGGTGCTGGCTTAACAGGGCAAATCCCCATTGACTCCCATATTAAACTACCTAACTTTGCAGAAGAAATGAGCATACTTACAGACTGCTTCAAAACATGTTTAATCTGTGAAATCCTGCTCTGAATGTCTGTCAGTAGCTCCACAGCTTCCCCATCGTGGTTTGATTGAAAGACCACGGGCCTCTTTTATAAAACATAGCGTAGGATCTATTCTAAAAGTGTGCATACACCCAAAAGCTGAAAATGGCACCAAATATGGCCCAAAAAAAAAAAAAATCCCAATTTATAAAACCATATGTACGAACATCAGCAAGCAATTTCCCTTCATAGATCACAGTTGCACCTCAGCGTTTGCGTGCAAGGTTCCTCCTCCTGTCCTGCCCTCTACACACCCACATTTAACCATAAATGGTCAATGCAGAGCACCTGTGAATGTCAATGTGTATTTAAATGAGCCAGCTGATCAATGTTATTGGTTAACATGGCAAACACGGAGACCACACAACCTCGCCCGAAGAGCATGGTGGGCCTCTATTGAGTAATTTGTGTGGCATTATGTCTGATGTGTGAAACACATTTTAAAAAAACTGTTAAAGGAGGGAACCTTACCGCATTATTACGCTTAGCTCTGGCTCCGATATCCTAGACCTATGGATGATTTCACAGAATTATGTCGTTCCTAAAAGTGGCTTCAGGCAGAGAATTAAATAATTGTTGATTGTGTTAAACAGATACCTGTTGGCCAATTCGCCAGGAACCCCAGAGAGGTTAACACCTGTATTTGAACATGGATGGTGTGATTCCGGTCTCTTCAATGCTGGACCCAGTCCAGCACACAGATCCATGAGTAAAGCTCCAGGGGATCTAAATCGGCATATTAGCCAGTCGTCATCAAGGGCCAGGAAATCTTTGTGGTCTCTGAAAATTCTCTCCATCCTGGTTCTGCCATTGGTACAGTCTTCAAGCAGTGCCAGCACATCCATTGTGAAGCATTACGCACAAGTGTCACTGCAGTATTTATATGTTAACTTAGTGATTACACCACACACACTGTCACAATTAATGTACCAATGAGTGCCAAGTCTGATATGAATGATTAAATGCATGAGATGAGCATGGTTTACATTTACCATCTCACCAGCTGCGCTGTCAGTTTTTCCTGTCTCCAAAATGTTTGTGCGCAACAGTCAGAGTTTGCATACAGTTACGCACATTCTCCCTTCAGGTTTAGTTTTATAAGTCACAACCTTTGCGTAGAAAGTGTCATGCGCCACTTTCAGGCCCCATTTTGTGTGTACACAACGTTCATAAATGAGACCCCTGGGAACCAATGCGCATCATTTCAGGACTCTCCCAAGTGGAAGTTTTCTTGGACTTCCAGCTTATCAAACTGTGTGTGTGGGGGACAGACAGCCGTCATTTAAGCTCTGCCAGCATTAGTTTTGTCAACATGTAGCAGCACTTGAAATGAGGCTATTTGGACAGATTCTCTCAAAATGCACGTAAAGTAAACCACTCTGTAGAAAACCTATCGATGATGTCAGAGGGAGTTAGTCTAGATCTTTTCATAGTCTATGGAGTAGAGGTGTTGTTAGGATGGGGAGCTTTTATTGTCTACAAGGCAAGGCATACAACAAGTATTATTTATTTATTTATTTTTAAAGTATAGTATATGTTGTGGCAGGTTAGTAGAGAGATAATCCTGACGATGCACGCACTCCATTCATTTTCTATGGAAATCAAGGAGGCATGTTCATCGCTTATGTAAGGATAGACATTGTTCTCTTCTGTGCTGCATTCATGGAGTGGTAGAGAGTACAGAGGATATGAAAACTGTGTGTCTTCATTAAAAGCCAAAGTGGAGAAGCTGATGGAAGACATTGCAGATTACCTATGTTTTTGCGATACCTCGCTACTTATCGGGACAGTAGGTGATGTTAACAGTTGTTATGGAGAAGCAGAGCGACTGTTATTTGCTGAGATTATCTGGTAAAAGTTCTGGTGTTTATGTATGCTTCACAACAAAAAAGCAACAAAAAAGCACGGTTTAAATAGATAGAAAAATTTGATAGAATAGTAAATGTAGTTATGTACAAGTCTCAATGCAAGTATGCACCCATTATTGTTTTCATGTTCCTGTTCAAAATGCCAGCTGAATATAATAATCTCCTTTATGCTTATTATAGGAATGGAATATGGAAAGGGCCTGTGTGATCTATTTTGCACCTGTTCTATTCATTTGCTTTTTTTTCCATCATGGTAATACTTTTCATTGTGTTCAGGATGGCCTTGAGACAAACCTTTTGTGCTCTTGCCACATGCATATTTGCCACAATGGAAAATGCCAGACTCACAGAGCATGTTGAACTCAAGGCTGCTCATTTAAAAGTCAGAAGAATCTCCAAGTCTCCTGTGACGAAAAAAGAGGAGAATGTGCTGAATATTATCCTTCTTTTGGGTCCTTTTGACTTTGCATACAGCAGCAGAGATCATGAAGGGTTTACAGGTGAAAGGTACAGATCACATTGAATATTGAAAAACTATACCTGTACCTATTTTTGATACCCTGTAGCGACACCACCACAGTCACACATCTCCAGTCGTCAAATCATGGCATGACAAGGCAGCGCCAGCTTCAAACATCCCTCTGGACACAATACCAGCAGCTCCAGTCCAGAACATACTGAAGAGAATCAGTGTGAGAGATTAGTCATCAATTACTCTGACTATGCGGTCCATGAGTGCCTTGTCATGAGTTTTTAACAAACAGTATCTGTTCCTTCGTCATGGTGGTGGATTTACTCCAAGCAAATTATTGCTCAGCTTCTCCTAAACTTTCAGCTGGATTTAGCCAGAAACTGATAATGCATCCAGGTGAAATCAGAGACTGTTTGTGTATCATCACAGCTTGATGATCATACAGTGTTTGTAGCTGACACAGCATGGAGCTGCAGCAGCACAAAGGGATGAGCTTGAGTTTGCAGTGGTAATGTTTGATGCTCTAATTCAGAGGTGTCATACTGTATTTCATCACATATCATCACCATGGTTACCGTTAAAGGGTTTTTCCTTATTTTTTCCAACCCCCTATGTTGTCAGATTTCCCAATAGTTCCTGGACTAGGTGGTATAATTAAAAACCAAAAATAACAACAAAAAAGTGTTATTAAAATCTAAATAACAGTTAAAATCTAAAATTTCACAAAATTTTATTATAAAATTGTTTTTAACTAACTGCAAATGTTTTTAGAGGAGGTTATTTATGAGAAATTTCAGACTGGTTTTAATCTTCACCACAGGGTTTTTAATGATCTTTTATCTGTCGATTCAGGCAACTCTGCTGTTTTAGTCCTTTTAGACTTAACTGCTGCTTTTGGCTTTTGATACAGTTAACCACTCTATTCCCTTATCCCATCTTGAACACATTGTGGGGATTAAAGGTCCAGTTCTTGCTTGGTTTAGATCATGTTTGACTGACCGTAGTTTTTCTGTTCAGGTTGGTGGGTCTTCATCTTCTGTGGCACCTCTATCTTGTGGGGTTCCTCAGGGTTCCATTTTGGGCCCATTATTGTTATCTTAATATATGTTACTCTAGGGGTCAATCCTTAGGAAATACAATATGTCCTTTCACTGCGTTGCAGATGATATTCAAATCTATCTGCCCATCAAGTCTAATGATTCAGAATCACTTCAGACATTGTTAAACTGTGTAAGTAAGTTAAAGAAATGGCTGGATATGAAGTTCCTACACTTAAATGAATCAAAGACAGAAATAATTGTGTTTGGCAATATTGATCAGCAATAGGACTGTGCAACATCTCACTAAACTGAAAATCAAGACAACAACAGTCTTTTTATTGTAAAAAGACTTTTTTTGTGATTTGTGATTTTTTTTTACTTTTTGTTGGAAAATTATTGCAACATTTTGACATAAAAGTACAACAGTTGTACAACTGGAAATTTTGTATAATTTCAACTTTTTGTCTTTTTAAACCAATATTTTGCAACTTTTTGTCCTAAACCTTTTCTCAAATGCTTGCTAAATCTTATTTTCATATTTTTTGACATAAGCCAGCTGCTCTCCACCTCAGTTATTCCACTTTTTGATGTCAGTACCAAACGGACAATAACTTTGAAATATCCTCTGAAATGTTCTAGTTATAAGTATATTATTGTCTTTTCACGCTCTAACAGTCCAGATAAAATGAAGTGGATGATTGGGTTTGGCCCACTGGCCTTGAGTTTGACACATGTGCCCTAATACATCCCAATGTCTATGGATTTTAATGCCACCCATATTGTTTTTATTAAGGAAAAAAGTTTCGATTTAAAAGATGCTGTCCTTTTGTTCTTACATATCTGCTGAGTCACTTTGCCTTGGAGTTATCTTTTATGTTGCAGGGACGTTTTTTCTTATTGTCTTGTATAAAATTCAAGATTAGTTGCATAATGATGTCATGTCATACTTAACATTTTAACACCCCTGTTCTGTCTCCGCCAGCCAGGAGCCAAGCAGTGGAAATTATTGATGTGAAAGCAGACAGGGAGCAAAAAACGTCATCTGGAGTTCAGGTGCTTTTATTCACACAGTGTGAGCAAGAGTGGTTCTATGTAAAAGCAACAGAAAATGAACAAATTCTGATACTTAAAACTGTGTGTAAGCATGTAGAATTGAGCTTTCTCTTCTTGAGAATCAAACTCTGCTTCAAGTATGGACATCATTGTTGCTGCGCATCAATCTGGAAAGAGTCTATAAAAAGGATTATAGAAAGGGTTATGTGGTGCAGAGAAATTGCTTGTATCTTACATCAAAGCTGCACTACTGCAATGCCATGTCAACTGGATGTCCAAATAATTCTGTTAGACTGCTTCAGTTGAGATCACACCTCTCCTGTTTATTCTGTCGAGAATGCATTTCACAATTCTCCTCATGGCGTACAAAGCTCTAAACAGCCTGGCCCCATCTCATGTTGAATATTTTGTCTTTCATCCTACCTGATAGCTTCACTCTCAGTCTACTGGTTTACTCACTGTCCCAGTGTCACATCATCACCATGGTTACTGTTATTCTTTATGTTCTCAACCAGCTATGTTGTCAGATTTCCCGCTAGTTGCTGGACTTGCTCGTGAAAGGGATAAAGAAAAAAAAAGAAGACTTTTTGTCACATCAGCTCAAATTTCACAAAGTTTGAAACTTTTATCAGAAAATTGAGGCTTGTGTACTAATATCACAAATTTTTCTTGTATAGTCTCAAATTTAAAAATCTTTGTATTATCACTGTTTTATATTTTTCATAAAAAAAGTGAATTTTGGCCATAAAAATTCAAAAGAATGTATAATCATAACCTTTATAAAATTGACACTTTTCAATTTATTTTTAATGTAAAACTGCAAATTAAAAAAAATGTCAAAAAGCAAACTGTGCTGTGAATTTCAAGATTGAAACTAATACTTTTTATTGTACAATCAACAAAATTGTGACCTTTTAACTTACAATTACAATTGTGGGGGGAAAGTATCAACTTTTTCAACATTTTGACATAAAATTACAATAGTCGTAAAACTGCAAATTTATTATTTCAACATTTTGTCCTATATATATATACATATATACATATATATATATATATATATACATATATATATATATATAGATAGATAGATAGATAGATAGATAGATAGATAGATAGATAGATAGAT
>JBAMYA010047300.1:0-10483 GCA_037176975.1 Arrhamphus sclerolepis
TATGCCACAAATGGCCCTTGGTTTTTGGAAGAGAACCAGTCTTCTCCAAATCTCTTCTCCTTGATGACAGCAGTTTTCACACACACACACACACACACATATATATATATATATATATATATATATATATATATATACTTTATACATATTCTTAATTCATATATGATCCATTAGCCTATATATAATATATGTTTTCAAATGCTTATATTTTACATATATTTCCTATGTATAACTTATATTCAATACATATTATATACATTATATCTTATAGCCTATTTATATATTCTACTTTGAGTTTAAATTATATTTTAGATTTTTTTTTAAAATTTTGATTCTATGAAAAAATAAATAAATAACAAAAACAAAAAAAATGGAAAAAATAGCTCCATGGTTAAAACGACATGGAGGCCTCAAAGATGGATGTTTTTCCCATTCAGGTCTCCAGTATCACCCTCCTCTGTAATATAAAACATAAAATGTAAAATGAGATATATGTATAATGGTGGACGCATCCATCTCTTATAATTTATTATTTGATCAACCACATTAAGTATATTTAGTTTCAAATAGTTGTGAGTTCACTTTGAACTGAAAAAGAAAAACACAATCATAGTGCTGAGGGTTGCTATCTTTTATTTGGGGTGTACGTCAAAAGTTTCATCACAATATGATGTCAGAAAATCTTCCACAATTTGATTTGATTTGATTTGATTCTGGAGTGATCAATCTGAAACAATGTCATATGTTGATTGGACACAATCACTTTTATTCACATCAAATCACAGAATCTAAAACATTTCAAATATTTTATTTCTGGGTTAAACCTAATGAAAACAAGTCAGTTCCTTTACTAAAAATAGACTAAAAGACAAAA
Source organism: Arrhamphus sclerolepis (assembly GCA_037176975.1). Taxonomy (NCBI): domain Eukaryota; kingdom Metazoa; phylum Chordata; class Actinopteri; order Beloniformes; family Hemiramphidae; genus Arrhamphus; species Arrhamphus sclerolepis. The sequence goes on from JBAMYA010047300.1 coordinate 875, forward strand.
ACATGATTACATCTATTGACGAGGATTACGTGTATAAACATCTAATCTATATTGTGTCGCTGCCGTTTGATTGTTCATCATTAAATCAATATGTCCATTCAGATATGTGTATAATTACATCCTATTTTTTTATGAGGAACACACAGCTTCCTGTTATGCAGAACATATTTACACTGTACTTCTGGTTATATTCAAATGTGTCATAAAAAAGGAGAAATAAGCGTTAGTAATACAAAAACAGGGAAAGACAAAACTCGTGCTACATGTGTGAAGAAATAATTGACCACAGAGTAAACACCTCCTATCTCTGTGTCCAGACCTCGTTAACTCACCTGACACTCAACACATGTTGCAGTGTTTTCTGTCATTGCTACACGGTTGCCATGGCAGCAGCTTGAGAGGTCAGAGATGAACGGTTTTCAAACGATGTGCTTGTTTGTTCCACATAAACACACAGGTGTGGAGCTGGACTAGTTAGTGAGGAGACTGTGGAGCTGCTGGGTGGAGACAGTTTTCAACTGAAACTACCTGAAAAAAACACCTTTACTGACTTTATCACACTTTTCCACATACAAACCTTAAAAAACAAGCAGTTAGGCTTGTTTCAAGATTACATCTGTGAAATATAGGCTCAACTAAACCCCTAAAATAACACCAATGAACACAAGACACCGGTCAATAAAAGCGATATAAAGACAAGAACTAACATGAGACTTGTAATAGTGAGTAATTTTATTAATCTCCTTCCATACTTATAGGCTGTGGACCTATCCTGCACATAAAGTACAGTATTTATGATATTGATAAAAATGAAAAGTAAACACATCAAAGATTTGATGAATGAATTTCATTCAAGTGACTTCATGAATGAACAGCTGTGTAACAACACTGCCCTCTACTGTCTGGAGATGGATAAAGTATATATCATTATTATTATTATTATTATTATTATTATTATTATTATTATTATTCTAGACCCATGAACAGGAATAGATGATTATAATCTATACTTGTGCACCATTTTTCTAAAATGTGTTTCTTAAATGAAGCGTAGAAAAATTCTATAAAACATTTCTCTCTTACAACACATGTAACCAAGCATGACATGTGTTAAAGCTATTAAAAAGACACTACTTCACGCAGAAATAAGCAAATATTCACACACATGTGATTTTTGTAAATATTTTACACAATAACAGAGTTATCTAACATTTTAGGTGTTGCAGTAGAGAGAATTTCTTTTTTCTTGTATTTCTCCCCACAGACACTCTCAGAATTAATCACCTCTCCTCCCAGAACAGTTTTGTCTTCATGCGTAAAAAGAACAATCATGAATTAATTATGTGCAATAAGACGTTTCCTGTCTGACTTATTTTGTTTTATAAGAGCAGCTGCGTTAAAAAAACAAGAGACTGTAAGGAAGATAAAAAATAAGAAATAAAATAAGGTTGTGTGATATTGATCTCTTCCTGGTTTTAATTTATTGTATTGTAGCTCATTTTTTACTTCCAGCCCATTTGGAGAATTATTTACATTTTAAGACTTTTAGAATCTCAGAGAGTTTTCAAAAAATGTCAAACATCTTTTATATTTTGACACTGCTTTCCCTCATTTAAAGCCCATGATCTGTTTCTTGTTCAGGTTTTGGGCTTAAAAGGGTTAAAAAGCTTTTAAGAATGAGAAAAGAATGCAAAGACTGTAATTGGAGGCTTTTATTGTATTCTTTACGTTAATTTAGAGGTTAATTTTGACTGAATGAATAAGACATCACAATAGAGGTCTTTCAAAGAGACTAAAAATACAGAACTAGCCTACATGTAACAAAATGACACCAATTTAATGAATGTAATCCACAATAAAACTATTCTTTGATGTCATATGAAATAATAAGTTTAACCAAATAGAAAAAAGTAAAATAATGGTGTATGGTTGTGACAATAGCTAATATGTTTTTACTTGAGTGGTTGCAAATTTGTGCTTTGGCGTAATTAATATTTTTGCTTGACTTTAAATGGTCATAAATTTAAGTTGAGAAAAACGAATGAATTTAAATGTAACAAATTTAATTTAAAAAAAAGTTAATCCAAAGTATCTTTCCTTTCAGTGCATTTTTGTGTGAAACTGATGACTCCAGACAGAAGAGTTGGTGATTATTTAGATGTGTCAACAGATAATTCATATTTTTCTGTTTTGTTTTTGTAAATTTATGTTGTGAAATAAGAAAAGGAAAAGTTGTTCCTTCTGCTGATCACCCTTTTCCTCCCATTTTGACTGCACGTAGACACCAAAAGAAAGTGGACTCCATCTTCTGGTGTCTGCAAGCAGCTCATTAATTAAGGAGGAGGATAATGATGCGTTTAATGGAGAATGTTTTTAAGGCGATCAGATTGGCAGGGGATGTCGCCTCTTCTTGGAAAACTCAGCGGTGGTGCGTCCATGGCGCTGCTGTGGGGACAGTTGCAGGGACGGACGGTCTCTTTGGGACAGAGGGCGTGCAACAAAAACAAATGTGTCTGTGTGGAGCTTCTCAATATGAGTCACTTTTTCCATACAGCCATGAAATGAAACTGCCACGGACTGTATATTCAACAGAAATAAGATATCTATATACATACATATAGATAAATGTATACCTTCTTTGTTTAAAAGTGTTGCCATACTAATTTCAGGAAGCTTGAAGCATCGCTCCTTACTCACCTTCATCTGCTTTCCTCATCTCTTCCTGTGGCCACAACCATTGTGAGATAAGCAGGAAGAGGCTGCGCATCTCTCCAAGGTCAGGTTTTAATCTGTGTGATGGTTGTGACCATGGAAACAGGTCCCGGTGGAAGATGGTGTTTAGAGGCGGCTGCATCCCAGCAGCTTCCTGCCGGCTCGTTAGAGCCATGAAAAAGACAGTCAGAGTGTCTCCAGCTGAAACCAACCTGCTTCTACAGACTAATAAAGCTCAGGGTTCTCTGCATGTTTCACTTTTAGTTTGCTGAAAAGTGTTTCTTATAATTTAAATCCTTTTAAGTAAAAGTCCCTTTGACACATATATGTGTACATAACAAAAACAAGCTGTAAAGAATGTTATAAAAAACTTATTTGAACATTATTTAAAACTTTTTAAAATCTGCATTAGTCCTAATCATAAATATACAATTTTCAAAAAAACAATCAAAAAAACAAACAAAAAAAAAAAAACCCCAACTCACTTTAAACACGCTTCAACACATTTTTGTGGTCATAGGAATCCATTCAAATCATTTTTTTCTTCATTTGAGGCCTTGAACTTTAAGTTTGTATTCTGAGGGATTTACTTCCTGATTATGTCATTTTTACCTTCATAGTGATTTGAATAGATTTCAAAATGCACATTTTTGTGTGTAGGGTCTTTAGCTTGAATATTTTAGTCTACTTTGTTTCCAATAGTCTAAAAATGAAAAAATACGTTTTTTAAAAAAAGCACAAATAAAACAGCACAACCTTGCATGGATATAATATGCCTGAAAATTGGATAAAATCTACTATAAATTATAAATGATAAATTATAAAGCCAAAAACACAAAAATGTGCTCAGGTGCATCAAAGGGTGAGGAAGTGGAATGAGCTCAGATTAATGTTACTGCATTAAATTACAAACACTGCTTTGACCTTTTAAAAAATAAATAAATAAAAAAAAGCCCAGGAAGATGCATCAGAGACCGCTCTTGTTCTCTACATTTGATTTGGAGTTAAACCAGCTGTGACATCAGTGAGCCGACGTGATTTTCCTACGATCAGTGAAGGCAGAAACTCTGCTGTTATCAGAAAAGCATGAAGCTGTTCGGAGCCATTACTGTACTTATTCACATAGCTCAAGCATTTCCCCTTCCTAGAACTTAACCAGCAGAATCTGAAAACCTTCCTCACTTGATATATAGAAACCTGTTTTTAAGTCAACACAGTTTCCAGCTAATGGATGCCTGCTGCTCCATTAATGCTGCTGAGCGAACAGAGGACTCAGAAATGGGCTTCAGGCCTCTAAAAGCGGCTCTTTCGATGGCAGTTTGGCCCCCACACGCTGCACTGAATGCAGGAAGTTTGTCCCATTTTGATACCCAGACCCATACAGAACCATATCTCACGCAGACCTGCGCTGTGAAAGGGTATAAATAATGAACGCTGCAGTTAAAAAAGACTTGCTGCACTGTTATGTAACAGTGGAACGAGTTAGGAGGATGAAAAAAAAGAGCTGGAGTCAGGCCAAATGCAGTAACAGACTGGAACAATTGACACTAATGCAGATTTATCTTTAAATGTGTCCTGACAGCTAGATTGTCTCATTTGTCTCGTTTGTTGGCGACTTCATCTCACCTGAACATCTCAGCTCTGTGGAAGACTTTTCTGTCCACATCACTTGTTCTCCAATGTTTTTAAAAATTTAAGAAACTCAAAAAAAAAAAAAAAAGCCCTATTTATTTAGGTATCTTGTACTCCGCCTCATCTTGATTTTTTTTTTTTTTTTAAATACAGCTTGGAGGTTTCAGCTCTTCTGCACGTCAGATCTTTGTGTGTTTGCAGTATCAATGGCTGATGTTTGCCTAAAACAAAGTCATAAAATTATAAAGTTAAACAGGACTGCAGACTGACGAGGAAAGCTTGAAATCCATGTAGAGTTCTGGGGTAAAACCAACCAGCAGCCATCCCTCTTCCACTTACGCCCTATTTACCAATCTTTTTTGAAAAAGCTTTCAGAGTATTTTATGATGCCTTATGAGGCTTAAAATCTAAAAATACTCAATGCCTGGTATGTGAGAATTTATTAGATCTTTGAAAAATAGAATTCTGAGAAAAAAGTCAGAATTCTGACTTTTTTCTCAGAATTCTATTTTTCTTTTCTTCAGTGGCCCTAATACTCTTCCTTACCTCACAGAACTGTCACTGAATTTTATTTTGTATCATTGTTAACATTTAATATATACAGTTTATTCACATATTTCCGTTTGTTCTTTTTTCTGTTTCTTTCATGTGTGTGTATAATAATAATAATAATAATAATAATAATGATAATAATAATAATAATTCATTTTTTGTGGTTGATTAAGTTGCAATCAATCGGTCAACCTTAAAGTGTTACTGTTTTTGGCTTGTTAAGATTTGTTTTTGCAATAAAAGGTGAAACAACAACAACAACAACAAAACAAAAAACAACAAACATCCCACTTCCAGGTTGAAGCTCATCCAGGAAATAGGTTTTGTTGCAGTTCCTCCACTGGCCACTAGGTGCTGCCTCCAAAACAGAGCAAGTCCCCACTGACCTCCATGTTAAAAGTTTGAACTTTGCAGCAGAATTTAACATGTTTGCAGCTTTTTTTTCATCTGCGGTTACATATTACATCCATGACAACTGTACACACCACAACAGATAAACTTATATAAATCAACAAAGTTGACCAGTCATAGGCCTGGATTAATTTGACACGCTTGACTGACTGCTAGCAATTAGGCTCTGCCGTTGGCTTTGACAGCTTTGTCCGGCCTCTTTGGTTCAAGGAAAAATGGGCTTCAAAGTCTCTCTGTAGAAATATATGGGTCACATGACCTGATGCTGTGTCCATTTATATATAAAGTCTATGGCGTAGATCAGCGGTGTCAAACTATTTCATCCTGGGCCACATCATCACCATGGTTACCATTATTCTTTACTTTCTCAACCAGCTATGTTGTCTGATTTCCAGCTAGCTCCTACTGTCTCCACCTCAGTTATTCCACTTTTTGACGTCAGTACTGAATCAAATGTTTCCTCAGAAATCTTCCGGTTAGGAGTTAGGAGTTAGGAGTTAGGAGTTAGGAGTTCATGATTGTCTTTAAACGCTCTCACGGACCGGATAAGATGAAGTGGTGGCCCGGATTTGGCCCGTGGGCCTTCAGTTTGACAGCCCGGGTGTAGATGCTCACCAGTCCGAGTGATCTTTACCTGATCTTCTCTTCCTCAGTTCTTGAGGCCCATGAAAAGTTTGTTGTTAGACATTTAGCTTCTGCAGCTTTGATGTTGAGTTCATCTCAGTAGCAGCAACTCTGAAGTAAAAGTAAAGATTCTTCCAAAATTCAGCCTCTAACTTTAAAAACATGCTTTCTTTTCATTCATTGGTTGTTTTAAAAATTAAACTATGGAGGTCAAATATTCCATAAAACTGCATCCACCAGAAAGAAGTGAAATATTTTCTGAGGATATGACATAAAACTTGTTGCATGCTGTTCTGGTATAACTCGTACCAGACAGTCATCTACACCTCTGACATGTCACTGCAAAGGGAGCAGAGAAAAGCGGAGCTACACAGCAGATCAGTGGATTGAAATAGCTGAAATATTGATTATCATGTTGACACTGCAGGAACCAATCAATGGTGTTGCTGAACGTGGATGTATGGTTGCTTAAAGTTTGATTTCACGGGCATGACTGCATATTAACTGCATTGTTCCAGACTTAACGAGCGTTCTGGTGCGGCGCTGCAGAGCTAAGAGAGGCTAAAAGTAGAACGTGTGTGAATATGTTGATAATGGTGATTGTAAGTGAACGGGAAACTCCCAGAGAGATGATTATAAAGCGCCGTGATTTGAGTGTGTGATTTATTTTGGGCCAAGCGCATTATTGACTGCGTGCATTGCTCAACGTTTAGATGAGGGTGGGGGAGAAGTCCGCCAGCAGGGCAGCGTCAGGGTCAAACGATGCTTGGCATGAGGGTGACCACTGATGCATCTGTTCCTCATACTTGCCCTCAGAGTCTTGGATCAATCTGACCCCCCCAGGTGTTAGCATGTCCCGCTTGACCTCAAAGACGAACATGGATCTATCTTCATCTGTACTTCAGTGTCAGTAACATGTTTCCAAATATAGAAAATACTGCAAGTCAAGCTGGAAACCATGAATGAGCTTGTTGCTTTTGAGAACAATGGATTTGCTGCAGAGATTAACTGTCTACAGATTTAACCAGTAAAATTAAATAGATGAAATACTGAAAGCTACCAGTGAGAAAATATATATGTTTAACATGTAGCTAGCTGCTAATATTATTCCTGCCCTTCCTCATCACATTTATTTAACAGTTTTCCCACTGTTACACCATTTTCACTCTTTCCGTCTTTGTTAAAATTGAAGACACTGGAGAAAGAAATCAGAATTGTCAAACGGGGCCATATCATCACCATGGTTACCATTAAAGGGTTAGGGTTATGGTGAGGGTCATTATTTTCTTTGTTTTTCTTAAAAACAGCTATGTTGACAGATATCCTGCTTGTTTCTTGGACTTGGTTGTAAAATAACCAAAAAAAAAAAAAAAAAGATTTCTTGTCATGAAATTGTAAATTTCACAAAATTTGTCATAAAAAAATTAAAGTTTTTGTACTAAAATCACAATTTTTTTCTGCTGTAATTGGAAAAAAACTGTAACTTTAACTCTAATTTTGATGTAAAGCTGATATTCACAAAAAAAAAAAATCATAAAATCTCAAATTTCACAAAATTTGTGACCTTTATCATAATATGAGACTTTTGTACTAAAATGACATTTTTTTCTTGTAAAATAACAAATTTAGCCATAAAATTACAGATTTTGATAGATCAAGACTTTTCAGCCTATCCTTTTTATCCTTTTTAAGTGTCATAAAACTAAAGGACAGAGAGAAGAGAGGTACAAAAATATATAACATGTGGTACAAATATATACAAATATCTGGTATAAAAATATATCAATATGTTGTGGTTGGAGGGTTGGACCAGCGGACATCCTTCAGTGACATCCATTCCAAAGGTGCGAATATATATTATAATTTCAGCTTTTTGGCCTAAAATCACAAATTTTAGAAAAAAAAAAGTTTAATTTTTTTTTATTTCTTTTTTTTTTTTTTTACAAAAAAGTACATTTTACAAAAATCATGAGCAAAAATGATCAACTTTTTGTTGTAAAATCTTTTTTCCAACGTTAAGTAAATCCTGACTTTCTGACATAAACCAGCTGCTCTCCACCTCAGTTATTCTGCTTTTTGAAATCAATACAGATTCAAATGTTTCCTCAGAAATGTCCCAGTTGATGATTGTCTTTGAACGCTGTTGTGGGCCAGATAACATGAAAGTGGCGGGCTAGATGTGGCCCGCGGGCCTTGAGTTTGACCCTAGCTTATCATCATGCAGTTGTGGACAGCATTTACCGGTTTAACTAACACCTCTTTACTCCCTGGACGTGGGCTGGCTGAGAGTACCTGAACCTTCAACGGGCCATGAGTGTAACTGCCCTCATCATCCTGGAACAATGAACACTCCTGGTGACAATGGATTTTAAAGAGAAGCTACTTATTATATGTGTGGGATTGCTCAATTTGTTCAACCGGTGTTTCACCCCATTAGTCACAATGTGGGTGCTCTGGAGAGGTTTTAGAGATGATCTCTACTATGCGCCACATGCACTGTGGCATTTGAGCTACTTATCTGATGGGCAATCAAATGTGATGCACACTGATTTTCATAAAAAGACATGCAAAGAGCCAGTTGTTCTCAGGAAGTTGCCTAATTTGGTGCAGTGTAGCTGTTAGAGCTCAGTCATCAGCTGTCAGCAGTTGATGACGGACATTTACTGAATATCGCAGTGAGAATGGACAGGACTAAGCAACAATTTGCTGGCGATGAGTGCTTGTCTGTGCCAGTGAAATGCTTGGTCACGGCTCGGCCTCGGGGCAGCTGTTCATTTCCTCATCAACACTTCTTCCAAGCATGTGAGAAAGGGGTGGAACTGCTTCTAACACTGCTGCTGGACACATGAGGTTCCAGGCAGACATTCCCTGAAGGCTCTGGCAATGGCCTGCATGATGAGAGCAGTAAGTTTCAAGATTAAGACTACAAGAAGACAATTATCAAATGGAATAATACTATACATTTAAGTAACTAATGAATGTATATTATATATATGTAGTGTGTATATATATATATTATATATATATACACACTACATTGGCTCCCTGCTAAATATTAAATTAAAAATTGAATAAAAAAAAAATTACATCTCAAATACAAAGCTTTGAATGATAAAGCTCCAACATATCCTAAAAATCTCATAGTTCCTACTGTCATAGTAGAAGACTCCGCTCCCTGAATACAGGTTTACTTGGTGTTCCAAGAGTTTGTAGGTCTAGAAAGGGTTGCAGAGCCTGTAGGTATACGGCCAACCTCGGTCCGGGAGGCAGACTCCCTCTCTACATTTAAAGCATAGGCTGAAGACCTTCCTTTCTGAAAAAGCCATTAACTCTGTAGTCTCTTAGACCATTTCTTAATTAAGCTGCCATGGGCCTAGGCTGCTGGGGAGAGTCCTATTGTCCACTGAGCACCTTCACCAATCTTATCTCAGTCTCAGAATGTCCTGAATCATTTAACAGAATCAATGTTGTCTATCTTCTGCAGTATCTCTGCCTTCTCCTTCTGCAGGTCCTACCATGGTGATGTTGGGTCCTACCATGATTATATTGGTTCCTACTATGATGATGTTGGGTCCTACCATGGTGATGTTGGGTCCTACCATGGTGATGTTGGGTCCTACCATTGTGATGTTGGGTCCTACCATGGTGATGTTGGGTCCTACCATGGTGATGTTGGGT
>JBAMYA010047301.1:0-10483 GCA_037176975.1 Arrhamphus sclerolepis
TCTGGGTTTCTTAAGCGCCTAGAGATGACTTGTCGTAAATAGGCGCTATATAAATAAATTGAATTGAATTGAATTAAACTGTTGTTAACAAATGCACAAGAAAATAATTACAATATATATCTTTTTTAAAATATCATTCATGAAGTTTTAAAGTAATTTGCATATTTTCCCTGTTATGGTTCATGGTATCATTTAACAATTCAACAAACCTGTGGGAATTCAAGTGTGTTTCAAGACAAGGGTTCAAACTTCAACTGGGCACCTATAATCTCCGGTCCGTCAGATGGTGCTTCACATATAATCATCATTAATCAATAGCTGATATAACCTCATAGGTTAGGGATTACTATGGGAAATCTTTGTAAGGCACCAGAGGTGGCATCAATGTCTCTGGGCTCAGAGGCATCTGGGATGGACTGTCATACTGGAAATATATTTAGTGGTGGGATCAATAAATATCACAAAATTTTTATGAAAGAAATTGATCCCATATAGTCCAGATCAATGAGGAAAAAAGGACTGTCCAGACTGTTATCAGCATCAGGTGTGGAACTGCATCAGCGCCCACTTCTGTGATGGCGGCAGTGATGTAGGAAACTAAACTGAGATTTTAGAGCAGCGTGCGCTGCCTTCAAGACCATATTGCTTTTAAGTGTTGGCTATACATTTTTCAGGGAGACAATGTAAAACCCACATTCTGCACACATGACAAAGGCCTGACTGATGAAGTCGAGTATTGGGATGGGCTGTCCTGTGCTGCCCCCAGCAGAGAACATGTGGAGACTAGGAAACAAAAGGAAACCTAACGACAAACCTTCACTGCTGGAAACACTAAGAAGTGTTTGTGGGAAGAACAGGAAAAACTAATAACTGAAACCTGGATCAACTGGTATCTTCAATGCCTGAATGTCATTTATGAATAGCATAAGAGGTAAAGGCTTATGCTAACGTTTATTATATGTTCTTAAGACTTGAAATGCAAAAATGGATGGAAATTAGCAAATTATATGAGGAAATTAAGAAAAATCCTGTATTGAAACTCTGTAATGAAATACATATAAAAGTAAATGTAAGAATCAATTTATTCTTTAAACGTGCAACATTTGGGAAAAACAAAATCTAAAAAAATTCTATATAATGTTAAGCCCGCTTGAAGTTATATACTTATGTACAGACATAAGTGCAAAACTAATTTTGAATGGCCAGCTGAAAACAAATTATCATGCCTCAGAAAAATTGAGCTCTTTTATGGTCCTGATCTGGTTTCAGATGGATTGAGCTTAGGTGGAAAACCGCCCGGTGATCTGATGCATGAAAATCTAATCTTATCTGGATATCAGAGATGCAGCCTCCATTTGTGCTGAACCACCAGCATTGTACGTCTTGTACTGTCAGATCATAGCTATGCATACTGTCTGCATAAATGTGAGTGACTGTCTTGAAAACGCTGATGGCTCTTGAAGATTATCCTTCAGAGGTACCTGCAGTGTGTGTTTCTGGCCGCTAGAGGGAAGCATTTCCTTTCCTAACGCTTCACTCATTTCAGTTGTAACCCCTCATACTGCAGAGGACACCTGGGAGCAAAGGACTCAACTCTTCACACAGCCTTAACTCCATTTCATATCTAAACGTGCCCACATTAACTGCTTTGAAAAAAAAAAAAAAAAAAGGCATTCCATCCACATTTTTTTTTCCAGTCCAGGAGTCTTGTTTTTCATGGCAATTAATTTTCTCCAGGCTCGTAAGCATGTGTTTATGAGTTTGTGCGTATGCGCACTGAGTGAATAAATTTATTCAATTCTAGCTATTCATATCAGAGCTATAAACGTGGTTTGCTCCACTAGACTGTGATATTGTTGCTGGAATGTTTTCAAGGAGGATTTTATGGTCTTTTCCTGTAAAGTCTCTTCAGGGACTGAAAATCTTTTTGAAGACAGTCAGAACATTTGTGCCCCCTGGTAACCCCAGAACAAATCTCATAAAGTCTGAGCACCTCGCTGGGCTTTTCCCCATCCCAGGACTGAGTGAAACATTTACTCTCAGCAAGATAGAAATGCAAAATCTGTGATCCACACTATAGACTGTTTTGCATTCAATTGTTATTGTTAGCTGAGTGCTAATACATGGTAAAAATGACAATTTAAGGTATTGACACTAAATTGTAACACCATTATAATGCTGGAAGTGCCTGAGCTGAATGTAATGTAATGGTTTCCAGCTTTCTATTTTGACATGGAACATGGAATATTGACGGTAAATCCTCTGTAAATCTCTGAAACAGAAAAGGAGGAGGGAGAAACAAGATTTGCATAGCAGTGCTATAAAAAGATCATGATTTGCTGACCAGATTATCTGCAAAAATAAAAGATGAAATGCCTAGATGTGCAAGCTATTTGTAAATTCTTAAATATTTGGCATGTAGTTTTGTGTAAATCTAGTGCAATATGCTCTAATGTAAACACATGGAAACGTATCACAAAATAAATACTTTAAGCCAACAGTTTTTGTTATATATAAGCTACAACTGCAGTTTGGACAACTGTGCCATTTTTTAATGCATTCTGTAAATACATTATTCCTGGGTTAATATTGAAGTAAAAATGAATTAAGAGAAATAAGACCAGGTAGGTAGATGTAGGTAGCGTCCCCCTCTGTACGGTTAAAGTCATTGCAAAGTATTTATCAAAGGAAATCTCAGTTTGTTTGTTTGTTTGTTTTTTCAACTGAACCCTGATATTTAAAGCACCCTGAGGTGACTTAAATTGCAGTTTGACTCAACATAAAGTAAAATTCATCTGAATTTAAATGCATATGGGATAAACAATGCATTTTTAAAGGAAAACATTCACCAGAATAAATATAATAGATGTTAGATAAAGTAGTGACAGGGGTTGTTAGTCCAATAGGTAAAAATATGTTCCATAATCTTCCTTAATCGGAAGTTAAAGAAGTTAATGGAAATGTTTGGGGTTTTTTTGTTTGCTGTATGCAGCTTTAATGTGTCAATCTCAATTTAAAATCAAATTAAGCTTAAAACACTTATAATCATCATAATTACAGGTCAGGACCTGAAACTCTACTCTTCCAGTGTCTCCAGATTCACATTTAAACAAATGTTTGTTTTCTTATCTCTGCCTGCTGTCATTGTTTTCTTCAAACATTTGGCCTCTGGGTTTAATTATTCAGATGGCGCGGCCAGCTTTGCTTCTGCTGCTGAAGGGGCCGGGAGGAAAACATCATCACATTTGCTTGGAAATGTATTATGATAACCTCTGCACCCCGAACGCTGCCGTTCAGTTGTCACAACAAAAGATATTGTATAAAATGTAAACTGTAACTACAAAAGTCATGATCATGGTAACGATATCGAACTCTGAAATCAATCTCTTTTTCACAAAAAACAAAGAATAGATACACAACTTTTAAACTGTGTAAATGTGGCATCTTAAAAAAATAAAACAATTTTTAATTTGATGGCAGGAAGAAATCAAAAATCCTGCCACTGTGTAGCATTCCCTCCTTATTTTTATTTATTTATTTGAACAAAGGTCCACTGAGGGGACCAGTTGCTCAGTTATTGTCTGATAGGATTCAAACTTCTCAACAGTCTTTAGGCTTCTTTGTCTTATTTTCCTTTGTGCGATGTTGCAAATGTTTTCAGCTGGTGAAATGTCTGCAGGTTCCTCACGTCAGTCTCTGATTCCAGGCGCCATCAGACATGAAGGCTTTTGAAATAATCCCTAGAAACAGGCTAGATCTCTGGATTGTCCTCTTCTTTATGGTCCAGAGGACACAGCATCCACGGCTCCCAAAAAGAATTTCAAACTTTGATCGTGTATGCAGCAGGAAAGATTTAATCTGATTTCATGTTCATCTGTGGTGTCTTTATTTCTTTTTAAGACTTTAAGCCAGAGTTTGTGGATGACACAGCACACTGTCTTCATATCCAGTGATCTCCACAAGCGCTCCCAGACGCATACACGCATACAGTGATTTTCATTCGAGTCATGTGTTTTTAATGCAAAGCCACCTGATGGTCTGAAGATCAAAGGCATCCAGGACTGATTTTTTTGTTTCTTGCTTTTTCCTTGTCCCCTGTGGATGGAGATTCATCTACATCTGTCTGAATCTTTTGATGAAATCAAGTACTTTAGGTGATGAGCTATTTAAACCTTTCACAGTTTTACACTTGGAGGGAAAAATTATTCTGAAATTGTAGACACACCTTTTCACAGTTTTTTTTTTTTTAAGTCTGACCACCTTTAGTTCTAAGAGACTGCCTCTAGATGCTCTTTCTATACCCGACCACATCACTGACCTATTACCAGTTCACCTAATAAAGCTGTTTCTCCAGGTTTTACATTTCAGCATCACTTGCATTTTCAGCTTTCTGTTGCTCATGTGCCAACTTTTTTCTCAATGTGTTGTGACAATTAAATTAAAAAAGAACAAATATCTGTACTGAAATGGTGAAAAGTCACACTTTCAGCATTTGATTTGTTATCTGTGTACAGCTCTGGAAAAAATTCAGAGACCACTGAAAAAAGATTGACATCTTTGATTTTACTATTCACAGGTATGTGTTTGAGTAAAACCCATAATAATAACAAATACATTTGTTTTATTCTATAATCTGCTTAGAACATTTCTCCCAAATTCTGAATAGAAAATATTGTCATTTTGAGCAGAAAATGACAAATTGTCAAAATAACAAAAGAGATGCAGTGTTTTCATACCTCAAGTAATACTAAGAAAACATGTTTCTAATTTTTAGTAATGTTTTAACTTAAGAAGAGTTCAGAAATTGATATTTGGGGGACTAACCCTGAGTTTCAGTCACAGCTTTCACATTGCTGTCGGATGACTTTATGCCATCTCATGAGGTGTGCTGTTGAAATCCAGTATGGATTAGCTGTCATACTTGTAGAGATACTGATTTCAGAACAGAATATGGGTTAATGATACGTAGTCACATTTTACAACTTTTTGGAAGTGTTGTGGTTTCATGTGAGACAGTCTTCAAGCTGCATCCTTCATTTCCCTTTTCACATAAATATGAACTGAAACTTTGTTAAATGTTCACACAAATCCTACAAGAAAACCAAAATAAGTCAGAGAGATAATTATACTGAAGTTGGTCTTTTATTTATCAAGGTACGTGGTCCCAGAGCACATGTCTGTGAGTACCAGCGTATGTGAGCCTCTGGAATAAGGAGTCACTTTAAAGGTGAGATAAGAATCAGGTGTGACATCTAATGTGAGCGGTGTCTCTGTTTTATTAACGCACATGTTGGTGGAATTGGGTCACGACATGAACCCTGCACATCCAATAATGTTTGCTTTATTAGATTCTAATCTAATTTTGCAGCAAAATTCTTTAAATCTCTATTAAAATGCTTTTGCTGTCCAGGAAAAGTCCACTCGAGCCTCCTTTCTTCTTAATGTGTAGTCAACATGCAAGTACCAGGTCCATTTCTTATAAAGTATATGCTCATGAATCTTTATGACTCAGTTAGCATACAAGCAGGGGTTCTTCAGTATGTTGTCCTTGCTTGAACAAATCTGACTTAACTCTACTCAAACCACAACGAGATAAATTTCAAAGGCAAAATCATGTAAAACTTATGAACAAACACTGTGATAAAGGTGCAGCTTGATCTTGAGCCAGCATTGCTTTTGTAGTTACTTTGTCAGAAATACAATTCCCATCTTCCTTTCTCTTTCTTTTTCAAGCTATAAATGTTATCAGAAATCTTGATAAATGTTTATGTTTGGATAACATACATGTGAACATCAGCTGTTAACATGTAACAGGTTTGTCCTCCTTCTGCTTGTGGATGGAAAACAGAGCAGGGAGAGCAGAGCCTCTTCCTCATGTTCCTGCCTCCTCACGGGTTGTTTACCGTTGGCATACCGTGCCCGGAGCTGATACGCTCTAGAGTTTCACTAAAAAGGCCCAGGACAGACTCCTGTCTGACTCTCCCCGTGTGTCTGAGTACTGGTGAGTATGAAACGTTGCTCTTTGTTTATTCCTCAACCTCCCCTGAGTCTTCCGAGCGGTGTCGACATTCTGCTCCCTTGCTGGATAAAAGGATGAAGTTGCACGCTGACAACAACTGCCCCCCTTATTGGATAATGAGAGGAAGTTAGACGCGGACACGACATGTGCTCCTCACTAGTGTCCCCTTTCATCTGGTTTTAGTTGTGGCTCATAGTTGTTTAAAAGATCTTTTGAAGAGAAAGAAGAGAGGATGGATTAGTTTCAGGATGGCTTATGAAGTCATTTTAAAAATCCTAAACCACTCACGAAACCTTCTTGGTATGTTTATCTGTTTATATCTCTCCAATGCCATCATCTTGCTTCCAAATAATCTGGACAAATAAACAAAAGACTTTCCAAGCCTCCAGTCCTGCCTCGTCTCCTCTCAGAGGCTCCTGAGCTGTCAAAGGTATCTGTTAAAGGCAGGTGGACACATGATGGGGTAAAGCTTACTCTGTGCTTCCCTCCCTCATTCTTTCCTTTGAACTGTAACCTTTCTCCTCCTCTGAGTTCCTGTTCTCTTCTGAGATGATGCCTACAGTATCACCCAGTGTGCAAAACTGCTTATTTTGAGCAGCAGTTTATCTCTGAGGAAAAAAAAAAAAAAATTGACAAGATGTGTTCCATCTTCTGTCAGGTCAGAGTTCACGCACTGTTTTTCCTCCCCAGACCCATTTAGTTGAGACAAGAGGGAGAAAATGTTGGGGAGGTGTTTGCAGAGTGGGTGTTTGTCTGGAGATGGCTCTCAGCGCCGCTGAGTTAATGATGAACTCGGTCTTAAGGTTGACTGTTGTAGCGGAAAGCTTCCAGTTTTTGTTTTTTTTCATCCTCCGCTCCGCATCATGCAAATGCACTTTAGACAAATAAAATAATCCTTTCCATCTTGGTTGCATTAATACATTACCTGAGCCGCTGGGGAAGTGTCACAGTTGCTTATGGACTTAACTGCTACAGCAAACAGACTGAGGTGAGACTGGAATGACTTTCAGAGAGCACCTGTCATTCAAAACTGACCTGTAAACATCCAGAAGCCAAAGAAATTGGCAAATGCCCTCTTGAATCATAAACTGTCGAGACAGTGATTGCATTACAAATGTTTAATATGATTAACTCGTTGGAAACAACAACAACAAGTGAATAAACAATGGAAACAAGCCTTGTTCTGTGGGTGACTTTATATCCAAAGCAAAGACGTTATCCCAGCAGGTTAACCCAGTAAACCATCCACCAACACAGACACATATTTGTGACAAGCTGTGGTCAAAATACCTCAGAGAAACACAATGTTGCAAAGCTGGGATGAGTTTTTAAAGTGGCAGTCCCATCACTCGCACAGATTTATCCTCACAAGCACAGAAAACATGTTTCTTTCCTCTTTTTTTTTTTTTTTTAGTTTTTTAGTTTATTGTTCATTGTTTGTTTATTGTTCTTATTGCCCCTGAGGTTGACTTGGTTACTTATTAGGTTACTTACTATGTTAAAAGGCTTGGTTCACCCAAATTCTTATCATTTTTTTTTTTATTATTTTCTATTTATTAGGCTTCTAACTTTTTATCGACTGATAGACGTTTTGTCAAGAAACTTGTGATCTACAAAGAATGAGTCTGCTGATCTCATATACTCTGTCCTCTAACACATCTGTTGTCCCTTTTTTTTTAACTGTTTCATTTGATCTTTTTTTGCTCTTTCTCAAAAAAAGAAACAAACTGAAATGAACTTTGGATGAAAAAACTTCATAGAACTGTTGTTTAGTGGTCATTTGAAAATGCAAATGTCCATATATGTGAAGCCACGGTGAACAGTATGTGTTGGTGTCTGCAGACTGCTGGAGTCTTGGAAATCAGTTCCAATTGAAACATGCACAGTTGAGATGTCAACTCATTCTAGCTGTACAAGAGTAGAAAGTCAAAATGTGTAAGTTGGATGTTTTTTTTTTTCTTTTTTTTCCTGCAGGACAGTTAAAATGTGATTTTTCAGGTTCAGCAATAGAAGAGAGCTGAGACCTCCTCCTTCCTCAACTCTCTCCATCTGTAATAAACTGTCCCTAGTGAGGATTTGTTTTCAAGATTCTGGCATGTGGCTGGGTCAGTACATGTGTGCATGTGCATGCATGCATGTCAGGGTTATTGTGAATGTACATGTCCCCAGAGCGGATTCATTTTCACAGCTCGGCGGTGCGGCCATAGCACGGACAGTTTGTCATCGGTTTCAGTCCCAAGGATGCACGGAGGTTCTGATCATGACGCGAGGCATCAATAAAAACACAAGCACACATGCACAATTTCATAAGTCACATCAGTGTATGTCGTTATGTACCACAAAGAAACTTTCATTAAACAGTGTGTTGTTTTGAAAAGCCATTTGAGCTGCTCGTGCAACCAACCAACAAAACAAACAAACAAAAAAAGTTTTCAGAAGACAAAAACGTATATTTTCCCAGGGTATAACGCACACCTTGTCATCACTTTTGACACCTTTAGATGTCGCTGTTGTACTAACACTTCCCTCATATTGACGTTTCTGGTCACACAAATCTACATTGATAATGAACTGGCAAATAATTGGTGCAATTTTGAGGACACTGTGAAAAAGAAAATTTAAGAATATAAAGCGGTATTTTTCAGTGTGTCTTCATCTTTTCTTTATTTTCCTCTTGACTTCTTGTGGCTGCTAAGATTAAACAATGACTTGTTTTTTTCCAAGCGTGCGTGCCTCAGGTTTTAGATGTTTACCAGTAAAAGTGAACAGCTTATATTCTGTGTCCATCCAGATATATAAGATAGTTGGTCTGGGACACACTGGGGGCAAGCCTGATCTAACCCAAAGATGAAGGGGCCCTCTGTGGCCCCACAGGAAGACTGGATGCAACCTGCAGCAGCTCACGCGTGGGAATTTGCGGATACACCACATGAAGGACGGTCCTCCTGGGGAGGAAACAGCAGGAAAATTCCGCATCCTCTAAATGCGGATTACCTGCTCATCAGAGGCAGGCACCCACCAAGTCATAATTTTTTGGGGAATTCAGCTCAGAGACGGTCAATGGCTCTTATCTTGTTTAAATATTTGCTTCGACACAGGAACAGCCAACAATAACATTTGTAATGCCTCAGTGGGAATTTCCGCAGCTGATCAGTGAAACTTTGCATTGGTGAGGTTGTGTGTTGCCACATTCCAATAAATGTCTAAAACAAAACAAAAGAAAGAAAGAAAGAAATTGCTTACTAAACTATTGCCCGTCATGATTATGTTTGCACACCCACCCATGCAGGCATCAGGGCCTGTGATAAAACTTGCCTGCACACACAGCAGCCCCGAGGGTTGCGTGACTCTGGCAGGGTGCTACTGCCCAAACTCATAATTTCCAGGGAGCATCAGAGTAAACAGCGAGGATATAAAAAGTCTGAAGGGGAACCCCGCTCTCTAAAAACCACTAGGTGTTCTGGTTTACACATTGCTCCTAATGTGACTTCACAGTTAAATTTGGTGATTTTAAAAAAATGCTTTGAGGAATTCATAGGCCCATGTCTCTTTCTCTGCGCTTAAAGTTTGAGGGTCAGAAAGAGCACTGTCTGGTCCTTTCTTTTTCTTTTCTTTTCCTTTTTTTCCCCTTGTGGTGTTCTCCTGAAGGAGTGGGCTGGATCTGTATCTTGGAGTTTAGAGAGCAGGGAAGAACACGAAGAAGAAGTTCGCACCAGTTTTGCCTCCAATCCAGAGGAGGTTTCATGAGCAGCGGCGCGGCAGGGGAGGGACGCACTGCCAGCACTCGGGATACCCACTCATGCACACTCACACACTCGCTCACACACACTCCTGCCCACCAGAGACCAGTTAAATCCGCAAGAAAACTGCAAACACGCACCAGAGCAGTCGCTTAATCCGATTGATCGGCATCAACAGCACGCGTGAAAACTGAGGGAACTACTGGACACAAGAGAGGACGAGCGGGTGTTTTCATGATTTTTTTTTTAGGGGGGTGAAATCTTTTGAGTTTCATTATTTCTTTTATTTTTATTTCATTTTATTTCAGAGGACTTTTGAGAACAAGAGACACACCATCCTTGACAGAACTTTGTCGTTGCATATTTCGAGAGGTAAGTGTCTCCTAAAGATTATTTGCATGTTTTTTTCTTCCTGCAGTGCGTTTGATCCAGAGCTCCTGGGGATTTTTTTTTAAAGCAGAAGAACTAAAAAACAAAAAACCCTACAAAACTTGATACTTTTCCCACTTTTTTCAACCTTTCAAATTTTTTGTTAATGTGCGTAGAAACTCTGTAAAAGATCAGAGCCGACTAGACTCGTTTAACCGCTGCTTTTGAAATGTCTGGCACAGAGAGACGCAGAAAGAGGTTTTGCGGTTTACAACTCCGGGAAGTTGGAAGTTTCAAACACATTTCAATCAAGCCCCAACTCGCACGCTGTTTCTTCTCTTTATATATATATATA
>JBAMYA010047302.1:0-10483 GCA_037176975.1 Arrhamphus sclerolepis
AAATACATTTGTAATCACTTGAAAACATTATTATGGGGGGCTACGCAGAGAAATTAAATTACTCAAAAGATGGGTGAATTCAAAATATAATTAAACATTAACACAAGATACTGGTAAAATACTAGTGAGATTCTTTGAATTATGCAGAATAAAAACTTTTTATTTTATTATACTTTATTTCATTCTACACATTTGGTAAATCCAATGAAAAATGCTCAGCCCTCTACACTAAATTAGACAACTGATCCAAATTCTCAAAAATCAATAACTATCACATTTATAGTAGCCTACAACTAGATTTAGTGTCAAGATGCTCTTACTCCATTTCAGCATGTTTGAGTAGATTTTCATGATGCACCTTGCAACTTAAATTACATCTTAAATCCTGCAACTTGAGATTGCTGATCATATCTGTTCTGTGTCGCATCTTAACTGCTTAAAAGTTTGAGATGATTCTGTCAAAGTTTGAGTAAAAAGATTATATAAAAGAAAAGCCGCTGATCAACCGTGAGTTCTTAGTGGCCCTTTGGGCTTTCCATGGTAAATAGTTCTGAGTGACAGTTGAAGTTGTCACTGTTATTCATGTAAAGTCCAAAACATCTAAGACAAAATAAAAACACATTAAAAACTCAACAAACTACATCCTTTCAAAGAAAAACTGCAACTATGCAACAATGAATTACAGGTTTTTGCTTTTGTGTGCATCGCAAGGCATCCCCGCACCGATTGGTGTGACACTTATGCTTATGAAGAGGTAAACAAAATGTTGACATTAAAAACAGAGCAAGTTTTGGGATTATTTGGAAATCATGTAGTCATTTTGTATTGGATTCTATGAGGCTGTAGAGCAACTTTCTGCCATTTCAAAGCTTTATCAAAATAACTTTTAAGTATGATAATTTAGAGTTAAATGGGGAGTGAGGAGACGGATTTCTTCTTTTTTGATGAAACTTTGAGGCATGTAGAGCAAAGATTCTTGGCTGTAGAACTGGTTAAAGAAAAACACTTTGCCCCGCTCTGCTAAATTACAGTTCATTGCACACTGAAGTAGCTCTCTACATTCTTCCCTTTCAGCTTTAAGGAGATTTGTTTTTAACATAAATTCTTGATTTTTTTTTTTTTTTTCCAGAAATGGAACAAGGACTGCATTTTTACATATAATGGTGAGCTTTTTTTTTTCTTCTGAAAACATCATATAGAATTTGCAGCAATCCCACCACCGTGAGTGTATACATGACAGTGTAAAGCAGTTGACACCCACTGTTCGCCCCTGCATTCCTCTGTATTTATTTCTGCATAGGCCCACTAAATTCACAAAATGAAGAGCTTTTTACTGACAGAGCGTGCAAGACAACACGAACACTGCCAGACTTATATGCAACTGCACCCGTGGTTTAACGTAACAGCAGGTCCCGATTAAACATTCATATGTTGAAGTTAAGAGTGCAGCGCACATTCAAACTGCAGCTCATCATCCACGTCCAGCCAAAAAATTATACAAGTAAAGCCATTTAAAAAAAAAAAGTGTCTAAAAACAGAAACCACATTGGTTAAACTCTTTGCGTCAGTGCTCCTGTTTGTGTTGAATTAAGATGAACGTTATTAACCTGCAGCATATAGGTGCACGCGAAAAGCGCAAAAAGAGGCGCACATTGGTGAAGTGCTCTTTTTGTGCACCTACCTGGTCATACTGCTGAGCCACTTTCCCCGACCCTTCGGCGTCTTTTGTGGTAGTCATGACGGTAAATCAAGCAGGAATGACCAGGGGAAGGCGTCCGCTGCCTGCAGGTGCAGGATAATGAAGTTGGAGGAGGTGGGAGGCGCAGCCCGAGACACGGAGAAACGGGGAGAGAAAGAGCGCGGCGCGAAATGTTCAAGGAGATACAGTGAGTTTGCTAAAATAATGAAGAGACCGTGGGTGCAGGCGATGCAGAGTTCAGCAACTGATGTGCTGAGAGCGGCGGAGCGCTGAGATGTGGGAGGTTCACTGTGCCTTTCAGTATCATCACCGACAACCGAATGGGCTGCACAGCTCAAAGCTGTGCGACTTCTTCATTTATTTATTTATTTATTTATTTACTGTCTTGAATTTGCGCCACTTAAATATCGAGACGCAATTATTCGGAGAGATAGTCAGTTTGAGCCTCCCCCTCCCCTTTCATCCATTGGAGGGTTAGAAATCCTTTCAACAGCAAAAACTCATTTCAGATCACAATGCTGTCAAGGTCCTTTCCATCAGTATCTTCGAAAATAGTTTTCATTTTGACAACAAAGTTAGTTTAAAAAAAAAAACAAAACAAAAAAAAAAGTAAAGTGAAAAAACAGAAGGAAAAAATGACTTTATTTACAAAAAGCTGTTATCTGAACTTCTCTCCAGTCTCTGAGACGCAAGACTTTCCAAATCTGCATTGCTTTTTTCTTCCCCCCACCATACATTTCCATATAAAGGAAAGCTCAATGTTTTTTTTTTCTTTGTGCTTCCACATGGGCTTATATTTAGCTTTGCCAGACTCCATTTCCCACCACCCAGCAGCTCAAAGCTCACAGAAACTGATAGTATGGAGAGCTGTCAGTTTGTATCAGATCACTTAGGGTACTTATTACTGGCAAGTCCATTACACAGGAAATTGCAACAGAAATCAATGCAAGATGAACCAAATACTTTCAGTTCTCACTGTGTTCTGTTCTGTTTTTTTAATTGGGAAATTTGCAGATATATCCCACTAATGTTAGAATATACTCACGGCTGCCAGTCTTCTGTATGGTGAATTTTAGACATATTGAATAAATTATTTGCATAGTGTGTCTATACCCTTCAAAATAATTTTCACCTCAGCATATTGTCAGTGCTGCGGCATTTTTAGCCAATATAAGACAAAGTTGCTGCTGGCCTGGCTGTTGAGAAGCAGTTACCTTCCTCCCACATTGAGCAGAAATAGTTCTAAAACATAGTTTGTATGGTGAATGTGTCATTTCACTGTGCACACGCAATCCACAGTCTTGTTAGCACAGCTTGTCTGCCTATTTGTGCTGCTCTCGCTCTCTCACACACAGCGCTCCAGTGCTACAGGAAATGTTTCCTTAGAAGTCATGCACAGTCTCTGTAGCGCTCCTGGCCTTTTGAACCAGTCATGTGTTGGAGGGAGAGGAACCGAATGATCTCAGATAAGGATGAAAGAAGCAAAGAAAGAAAGTCCATGATGTGAGTCACTGGCACAGAAGTGTATATGTATGATATCCGTACGAAGGAAGTATGCCAAGCAGCACCTTAACGAAGTGCTCCTTTGCATTAAACAAAGTACATACAATGTTAATGAGTCTTTAAACTGTAAAAATGCATCTTGATTGTAGTGAAGCAAAAATAAATAAAAATAAATAGTAAAATGCCATAGCTGCACCTTTTCACAGGCTGTATCTTGGTTCTGTCTGAACTGGCAGACCTCTGCGGATTTGGCACTGAAGGCCTGTTTTTGTGCTGCCATGAGCCTATGTCCTGTCATATTTTTTTTAGCTACTGGTAGGATTTCTTTTATGTCAACCATTTCCTAAATCTGTTCTTAGCACATCCCATGGTAGAGCTTGTTCTTCTTCAATACTTCCTCCTCAACATCACCCTCTGTGTTCTCCTGCCTGAAGCACTCTTTACAGTTCTTCCCAGGAGAGCATCTTTTTGATATTTGAAAGCTTTTTGTGTCATCCTAGGTTGTGGCTCTGACTCTAACTAACCTTGCTCCTCCCTTCTCTCTTGTATATTGACAGAATGCTGGACTCTGCATTACACAGGAAGGCAAAAGACACACAAGGACAATATATGGCTCTGGGCCTCCTCACTAGTTTCAGTGAGCATTGCACAGTTGTGAAGAAGAAAAAAGAAAAAAATGTATATACATATAATACATACATACATACATGTATATAAATATATATATATATACACACACACACACACACACACACACACACACACACAGGTACACGCACACACACATCCACACATATATATAGAGAGTTGCCATCTATGTATAATTGAAAGGAAACACGAGGAGAATTCAACGGTGTTAAATTATACAGTTTTAAAAGGATGCACTAGAAATATTGTTTTGTGGAACAATTGGAAATTTGAGTGACAGCACGCTGTACCAAAGACAAACATGGCCTGAGGGAAAAGCATCAGTGCACTGCCAAGACTGGTTTCAGCACCACAGCTGTGGACAGCTCCACTGACACATGAGCTGAAAGCCTGTTAAATCCTCAACGTGTGACAGTCTCTGTACTCTTTTTATCATGCTCTTTCACTCACTCTAACACTCTTTCCACAGTTTCTCAGTGATGGATTTAAAGATCACCTCGTGGTCAGAGAAACACCCTTCAAAATTAGCTGTGCAGGTGAAAGCCAGTAGGTCACAATTCAAAAGACAAATACAGATTTTTTGGAAAATAAAGTATAGGGAGTGCTTAAGAGAGCAGCCAAGTGCCAATAAACAAGAGTAGGCGAGGGGGTACAAAGAGTGATCATCATGACACATTATATGTAGGTGGCTACAGAAGCAACAATTACCTCCTGAAAAACAGTCTGGGTTAATTGTACAAGCACAATAGGATGCGGTTGTATAGGTCAGAGGAAGCTTGCAGAGCCTTTGTTTTCACACCAACATTAAACTATATTTAAATTGCTTAATTGCAGTTGCTTTGGTAATATTTGTTAATCTTAATCTCTTATTTCAGTGTTGTCTCTTTTGATGTTTTGCTTTGCTCTGTAGAGCACTTTCCATTGTGTTTACAAAGTGTTATATAAATAAAATGAATTCAGTTATAAGCTAACTGACATACTTTCATTCATGTTTAACTTTTTTCTTTTTTTCATTTTTCATTCATATTTAACTTAATTGTTTTGGTGTTTTTGCATTGCAAGAGGCAGCATCTTTGGCGCTTGCTAAATAAATAATGCCAAAGCTCCGTCAAAGGAAAAACAAAACAAAACATTTTACCAAAGTTATTGATCTTTTTCTCTTTTCCTTTTTTCTTCTTGTTTTTCCCATGGTACTGATGTTACTACCAATAAATGTCAGTGTTCACCTGCATGCTAGCTCCCCCCAGTGACCATTGCTTGCCTGACATTTTCATGTTGGCCAAATATAAATCAATAACAACCATATTTCTCAGAAGACAGTTTCTTTTACAGATATATTTTCATTTGGAGGATGATTTTTGCTTTATTACAGGGACATAGACAAGAATTATAGTTAGTGTAACAGTATTAATTCCAAGGCTGGTAATGCCTCGCAGTGATATTATGAGGGGGATGCGGGGCGGGGGATTGTGGATCGGTAATGTAAAACTCTAAATCCCTGGCCTGATCTGCCTGCAGTCATATTCATTAGTGTGAAGTAGAGACAAAAAAGAAAAAGAGCATGCCTGACAAAAGCTGCATCAGTTAGGAAAACTGATCATTATCAGCTGCTCACACACCACAGACCAGACAACCGAACAGAAAGACTGAAGAGGCCACTTACTAACAATTCCAGGCAGAAAACCATTATCTTCCATGTTTACATAAATGCCTCTCCGATGGCTTTTTCCCCACTAGTATACAGACAGCACAATTACTGCTATGGTGATGAAGGGGGGGAAGGGAGATGCTAGAGGTGAGGGGCATCAACACTTAAGGCATCTTTTCAATCAATACTAACTTTGCAGGATCACCACTTAAACATCTGGGCTACTGCCATATATTTCCCAATATACATACATACATACATACGTATGTACATACATACATACATACATATATACATATATACACACATATACCCCTTTCTATGAAATTGTTGTCATGCACATTTGCTTATCTATAACTTGGGGTAAATGCAAACAGCCAATAAGACCAAAATAACAAAGATGGTAACAAATATATTTGGATCAAGAATAATAATTTCTGAAAACTATTAATATTTTGTTAAAGGAGACTCAATTTGTGCTGAGAGTCATGTACTATGTACTGAAAGAGTCTTGTCCTTCCTGGTTCAATTTATCAACATTAAATTGTCTAGATAAACTGAGACACAGACTCACTCTTACTGGTGCTGCCTTTTTTTTTTCATCCAGACACACTTTATTTAGGTCATAAAAGTAAAGATTTTGAGGACATTACAGTGAGAAACAGTGAGAGAAGTGCTGAAGGATCAGGCTCCACTGCAGCTCATACACTGATACTGCATATCAGGAGTTTAAGTACAGAACTCTAATAATGCTAAGCCTTACATACAAAATCAATATCAAAACTCTTGAAGAGCAAGTGTCAAAATGCACAAACGGGGGTGATTTAATCCGCATTTTTGTGAACAGCCTTGAGACAGCTTAACCCGAAGATAAACAGACTAATGCATGAGGCTGGATTGAAGAGAAAATGAGACAAATAAAGCCATGTCCTATCTAAATATCTACAAAGGTTCAAAATAAACCTTTTAGCAATAATGCTGGAGAGGGAAACGTCAATACTGTAATATGATGGGGTTTATATCTATAAATCAAATACTTTACTTTGAAAAAGGGGTATGAATGAATCTGTGTTGGGGATCTTGACAGTTTTTGAACTTTTGACAGCAGTGAAACTCTGTGAGGCAAAGACAAGGTGACCTCTTAACATCCAGTGAAATGAAAACCTGATTTTTAATATGCAATGAAAAAAAAATCTCTGTGAATGACATCAGCTGTTCATGATGCACATTGCCAGTAAAACCCCATCAATCAGTGAGGACTACTGATTTAGGATCAAGCTGTTCCCAATTCACCGTGCTGCCTGCTGTCAGGACGCTCAGCTCAGCCATCAGTCACATCACCTTTCACCCTCTGGCCTGTCGTGACTCCTTCAGCTGTCTGGCTGGCAGAACAACTGCCTCATCTCAGCCTCAGCTGCAAATCAGAGGTTAACCATGGATCTGCAGAGTGGGCAGCAATTCATAGTATATCGCAGATCGTTACTGTACTTTGAGGTGATCAATTTGGCCCAGAGAATCACATATTAGTAGTGATGAAAGGCTGGGAAGTTATCAGACTGCAGGCAGAGACAGTTTATCACTGTTTGGACATTGCAGAGGAGTAATTAAAAAGCACTGAAGTCTTTAATCAGACTCATTATTGGTCTTTTACCAAGAAAGGACTTTCCAGGGAAACAATTAATCTACCACTGTATTGTCTGAAATTGACTGGAGACATACGCACGCATATGCAAAGAAACACACAATGAAAAAAATATATTACTTCATATAATTATCTAGCCTCTGAACCCCAGTCCTTGACCCTCATCAACACTTCTGGGAATCCTGCCCTGTAGTTTAACTTACTGGTTAAGTAGCAGCAACAGAGTTGATTCACATAATTCAATTATGCTTAGCCTTAGGAGTTTTATTACACATTTTTAAAGCTAAAAGTGCATGACCATCAAATCAATGTTGTCTTATAATTACATTTATGAAGTTAAACTGAATGAGTGGTTTTCAATACATGAGGTTTTCCTGTTAACAAAAAACATCTCCATGTCCCAGTTTTATACTAAAGAATTCTGGCTTTTGGTGCAACTTAATAAAAAAAATTGGCTTAAGAAATAATGTTCTTTAAAAAGTAGACATTATTCATCAAGGAATTCACTTATATCAGGGCGTTAAGTGAAAAAAAAACTTAAATTGTCTCAAAAAATGGTCAACTGTAGCAAAGAATGACAGTGGAAAGTCGGAAATCCTTCTCACAGGAGTATTCTCCTGTGATACCTCACAGGCCTCTATTGGAGGTTATGTTATTTATGAGACTATAAAAATGACATATATAAATGCTACTTTTTCTGGGTGTTTTTTTTTTTTTTTTAGAGTTCATATTTCATGTTCTCCTCTGTAGAATCAACTTTGTTACTGTTGTTTTTGTTTTGTTTTAGGAACTCCTCCAGATGTTTGCCTTTTCTTACATCATCAATAAACTATTGTAAGCTGGTGCTGTCGGAAGTCTGACATCCCCATCCCACAATGATGTTCTGATCAAGCCTTTTTTCTGACTGATTGTTTCCTCGTGTCATTCTGGTATAGGTTCATTTTAATTTCATGCTGTTCCTAACTGGCCTGCGTTTTGAAGATGATTTCTGCAGAACCTTATCAGGCATTGTTAATCTGCTGGGTTATGACATGTCGGCACATCTGCATTTGCTTCAGTGAAGGTTTACCTTTTTCATAGACTCTGATTGCTCCAAGATGTTTTTAAGATTTTGCCATATGATCATTAAGCAACCTAATCGTCGAAGTCCATGCTTTTTTGTTTGTTTATTGTATTTTTAAGCTCACTGATGTTTTCTTTTTTCTTTTTCCATGAATAATGTATCTAACTGTTGCATATGTCTCTACTAATATCCCTGCAGCCTAACAATGACTTTCAATTCTAAGTTTCTCTGAATAGCAACTGCTCTTTCAATAGTTTAAAATGTATTGTTATGTAACTCAGTGCAGACCATCGTTCAAAATATGAGAATAGTTTTGTAAATAGCATACCTTTCACGTCCAAGCTTCATTATCCAGTTTGTATTACAACAGTCTCCCTACCAGCTCCTGACTTCCACAGGCTCATAACTGTAGTTATTTATGTGATGTAGGGTGCTGTACTGCCATTTTGCCTATAAAATCATTTTCATATAGTTCAGATTCCTGCTTTGAACCCAAAACAGCAACAGCATCACTTTCAACACAATATTTTCTCATGGGGAAAAAAAAGGTGACCAGATCTAAACAAAAGTGTGCAGAGAACTCTGAAGCAGGCTCCTCAGCAACTGTCTCCTCAGCAAATTCAAACAGAAATAAAAAAGACTATGAAGATGACTGTCTGACAAAAACTGTTGCCTCGGGAACTAAAAAGAGACTCTTCCCAGTGAAAAAAAAATGCAACCCTGGGGAAATCAACTGTGAGAAAACAATTGTGCAGTAGGTTAATGTAGGCCCACATTGTGGTGTTTATTCAGCTTTTGCAGTCAGTCTCTGCAGTCCATTTATATGATGACCATGCCTCTTTTTTTCTCATGTTGAACCTTTAATTTCACCTCAAACCTGCTCCCTCCCTGCTTTAAATTTAGGACCCTGCCACTCCCAGATATGGTCCAAAGATAGCACAGTTACAGACCCTAACAATTCCAGGATAATACAGACTGTAAATGAAAAATTAATGATAGGAAACCTGATCTCAAACTGTGCACTATAAAATCGGGAATTTTGTGTAGTGGCTGAAAGGAAAGGCATCTTTATACGTTTTACTACAAGATGAAAACCTGCAGCCATAACAGCAGGGGTTAGATTAGATCTGGGATCTGGAGGTTCAGCCCTTTACATATGTTTTATCAGTAAAAAGTGACGTGTATTATAAATATTTATATATAGTGCTCTTATAGTTGATGCAGAAATATGAGGATTAATAAGAAGAGACTGCTATTGAACTACGTGAAGCACACATTTAGATCAAACTACTAGAAATTTACATATCACTAAAGAAAATGAAAAACAACTGCTGATGATCAATTAAAGCAGATTGAGCCCTGCAGAGGAGCATGTATCGTTTTTGATGCAAGATTATAAGAAGCTTTGTGCTGTACAAGACACATAGTTTATTTTGAACATTAAAGAATGTACTTAATGCATACCTGTTCTACTATACTTTAATGATAAAACAATAAAACCAATAAAATATTAACAATATAGCCTCTGTTTTTCTATTCAGCTACGCATTCCAGATTAACACAGTAGTGTGTGGAAGACTGACCATGTACCAAAACAGCTAGATGCACATCTCAGCATGTGGTTCAGCTAAATCTGTGGAAAAGAAGTTGCAACTTCAGAGGACACATCACACACCTACATCTGAGAACTAAATACAATCTGACTCTCAACATCTGGAGAAAAGCCCAGAGTCTGGAGTTTCCATAATTCAATGTCTTTGTGACTTTATCTACATGCAGTTATTGTTGATTTCAAACGCTTGCTTCAAGCTGTTTCCACTTGATGCTTCTTACAAGTACATGTGTGGAAGAGGGGCGTCAGATTCAGATTTTATATTAAAAGAATACATTTGCTATTGGGAGCAGCCAACAGCAGGGATCAAACCACTAAACCACTAATCTTGTAGTTGACAGATGAATGTTTGTCTGAGTGAACTTAAGCCAAGCTGATATGAGCAGCTTGTTCTGCCAAGTGTTACACAGAAGGATTTGTTAGGTTTCTGTCTGCAAAGTCCTTTGAAAAGGTTTTATATTGTGAACTGGCACTCTGTAAATAAAACTGGAATGAGTTGAACAGTTCAACTATCAATTATGGACACAGAAGCCAAAAATAATTTGTTATGACATGTAAACTGTCCTTAAAAGTGACATGCAATGACTTAAAACATGAGATTGTCATTTTTAAGATGCAGAAACTAAATAATTGACAAATAATGCAGGAATTAAAAACTCCAGCAGTTC
>JBAMYA010047303.1:0-10482 GCA_037176975.1 Arrhamphus sclerolepis
TGTTCAGTATCCCCATTGTTAGAAGACTGACATTTACAAATGAATAATCCATGTGTTTCATGTGAGGTATGGACATATTGTGGTGATATTTGTGATGCACAGAAGGATAATATCATTTTTTTCTTTTCTTTTCTTTTGTTTTTTGGTTAACTGTGACAAAAAAAAAGGGCCTAATATTCCTACAAATGATCATGGTGTCACAAGAACAAATCATGGTTGGTTTGTCCACATCAAACTATTAAACTATCTATTCTGATCAGGCCTGGTCACGGTAACTACATACCGCTACACTGTGGTCAGTTGACACGCAGTTAGGATGTCATTACTGTGACCCCCCCCCTCAAAATGAATGGGAATTTCTGTTAAAAAAAATTAGATTTCAGTTCACACTTAAAAGTTATGATAATGGCTTCCATAAGAAATGTTTGTCGGGCAGCTCTATCAATTCAGGTGGTCATACTTAATTTGTCACATTTGGGCTTCTTCAAGGATGGTTGCACCCTTGAGGTGAAAATGTGAAACAAAATCATTTTCCAACTAAAGTAGTTGAATTCAAGTCTTAACATATCTCACCATACAAAAACAACTGGAAACCAACATTATTCAGTGCTTTAATAACTGCTGCTCTCCTGTTGCTTGTGTCAGGTCACACTACACAAACTTGTCTCCTCCAGTAAGGACAAGCGTGTCACAGAAAATTCCCTTTCAATGGTTCCATTGTCTGGTGACGTAGCCCTGCCGTAGGGAAACTAGACAAAAGGCTGTGTTGTTTAAATCCCTCCATCTGCACATGAGACAAAAGGCCCCCAATGGGACATGCTTAATATGTTGACAAATGTGTTGGAGAGGCCGTCTACATATGTGTGCTTTTTTGAGGGGTGGGAATCAGCGGTAATGTAGTTAAAACAATGGACATGGATGGAAGGTATATCAGGGCAGACAGCAAACATACTGGCACAAAAAAAACTTAAGTCTTCACTTAAAAAAAATATAAAAAGTTGGAAACAGTATAGAGTGCATTATTATACTTGAGCCACAACACACATTTCTCATTCATAAACCTGATTGTGAACCAATGGCTTTCCTAAAGTACCAGAACTAAGTGCTCTTGATTTAAAGTTAAAGTTCACTCTGGAAATCAAAGGTTTTGCCATCTTTTTTTTATGTTCAAAAGTGACTTTATTATACACATTATGTGTATGCCTTTAAAAATGTCAAATTCCAGTACCTAGCACATCAATGATATAAGTGACAATTCTATGTCCTTGTATGGTCCTGACAGACATCTGCAAACATCTGCAAATCAACCACTGCTGTTGTACGTGCTACACCTTTAAATTCCTGTGTTCATTTGCACATTAAAGGAATTAAAAAAAAAACATGAATGTGGAATAACAAAAATGCAGTACAAATGCATTGTAATTAGCATATTTCTGGAAGTGGGCCTCTCCCTCAGGAT
Source organism: Arrhamphus sclerolepis (assembly GCA_037176975.1). Classification (NCBI taxonomy): domain Eukaryota; kingdom Metazoa; phylum Chordata; class Actinopteri; order Beloniformes; family Hemiramphidae; genus Arrhamphus; species Arrhamphus sclerolepis. The sequence goes on from JBAMYA010047303.1 coordinate 1,460, forward strand.
ACTTTCATGGAAGAGGAAAGAACAGCTTGAAAATGAAACTGAGAAATTAACTGCAAAAACAGGGTGAAGATGCATAGTTTTCTTCATAAAATGATGGTACAGAGTCAATGCGCAAACCATTGAAGTTGTAAGGAGTACATTTAAAAAAAATAAAATAAAATAAGCTCACTGAATAACAAGTTTAACAAAGCACTTTCCCCCAAATTTATCAATTGTAACTGTTGCTGATATGTGTTTGCTATACACCATCCATCCATTATCTATACCCGCTTTGTCCTGTGAAGGGTCACGGGGTCTGCTGGAGCCTATCCCTGCTCACTGTGGGCGAAAGGCAGGGGTACACCCTGGACAGGTCGCCAGTCCATGGCAGGGCCACACACATCCAACCATTCATTCTCTCACTCACACCTAGGGACAATTTATGAACGTTTGCTATACACCTATAATTCAATTCAATTCAGTTCAATTCCATTCAAAATGCTTATTAATCACTGAAGAGAAATTAACTATTGTAGTTGTCGTCATGATTTGAGTCTCTTCAGAGATTCATTAGAGGGTTCTAGCTGTTTTCAGGAAGGATCTCCTGTAGCAGTGTGTTTCAGCAGATTTGAAGAAGTATCTGACATGATAGTGGGTATCTCTGCTGTACCTCCATTATTCCATAAATAAAAAAAATATTTTCTTAAACAAGTAAGCCACGTGCTTTGAAACAGTCCCACTCTCAAGTAGGTTTCATTGTCTGGCTCGACCCATCAGTCCATAGTTTGATTGGCTGATGTTTGTACAAATGCAAACATTGTTATGCTGGTGAAATACAATGTATGTGAAGCTAGATAGACTGAGGTTTTAAAGAAGAAAGTAATGGAAAGCAGCTTATGCCTTGACAAATGAGAGATAAGTGAGAAATAGTGCAACTCAGAAATTAAAAGGACTCATTTATTTTCTTTTTGTGTTTGTTTCCTGCCCATGTATAAACGGTTTTGATGTTAAATACACAACAGAAAACATGGAAGAACAGAGTCTCACCAAAAGGCCATTTGACTTTATCCTTGCGTTCTCGATCCTGATACCCCTCTTCCTGTACAGCATTCCCTTTAGGTCCATTCAATATGTGAGCGCTAATATTTTCCATTTTACTCATAAATGGACAGCACTTCCATAGTCTTACTATCCACTAAAAGGGGTTTCTGTCTAAAAGCCCCATTCAGCCATTCACACAGCACAACTTATTAGAGAGTCTAGACAGTTTCTTTCTTTCTTTTTTTTAAGTCATATGCAGTGGTTTTCTATATCCTAATGACATAAACCAGTAAATCATGTAGCATTGACCATCAACTTTCCATTTCCCTAAGCTCCTATTCTTCCTGAGCCGCTGCCACCCCAGACTGACCAGTCCCTTAGCAGGAGCTTGATAAGGCTGTTTGATCGATGTTAATTACTCAACAATTTACTGGCCAGCTTCTAACACTTCTGGGTTTTATATTTATGTCTGGGGTTGATGTCCTTTTAAGAACAAAGATTCAAATCAGTGTGATTTAATAAAAGCACAATTTAATAAAAAAAAAAATAAAGCACAATTAATACAGTTAAAACATGTATAAGTAAAACAGTATAAATTTTAAAATAAAGAACTGCCTTGCAGTCCTCAACTACATAATACAATGCAAATACCAACTACCAGTTCAAGATGAAGAGAAAGTGACGAGAGGGTATAGCAAAAGAGAAGTAAGAGAGAATGGGACGAGAGATGAGGGGAAAAGGGAAGCTATGTTAGGATAGAAGGTGCTCCTGGAAGAGCTGAGTCTTCAAGAGCTTTTTAAAAGAAGAGAGTGAGACCTCAGCTCTAACAGTGCTTGAAAGGTTGTTCCATGATTGGGGGATAAGGTGTGAAAACAGTCTAGATTGGTGAGACTGTACAGCCAGCTTTGCCAGACAGGGTTGGTATGCTGAGTGTAGTGGATAGAAGGTAGTGTGTGCCTCAACAAGACTGTTTAAATAAAGGGGTGGCATGATTTAGATTTTGTTTGGTGTTTGGTTTATTGGTTTTGTGGTGTTTTGGGTTTAGTTCAGTGCTGGTGGGAGTTTCTGGTTTTGTCCTGGTTTCATTTTTTATTTTGAAGTCCTGTCTGTGCCTAGTTATGTTCTATTTGACTTTCCTGTTCCTCATTTGCCCTGATCTGTTTCAGCTGTGTCTCGTTACCTCTGTCTGTGTATATAAGGTCTTGTCTTTGTCTGCTCCTTGCTGGTCTGTACTGTTTTGTTCCCTGTGGTTTCATGCCATGCCATGCCATGCCATGCCATGCCATGCCATGCCATGCCATGCCAGTAAACAAAAATCACCATTTGGATTACTTCTGCCTCCGGGCTTCTGCATCTGGGTCCTCCTCCATCCTCATCATGTGACAAGGGGAGCTGTTCCAGCTAGCACTCTGTAGGCTAGCATAAGTGACTTGAATCTAATGCAGGCGGCTACAGATAGCCAGTGTAGCTCAAAAATCAGTGGGGTGACGTGGGCATGATTTGGCTGGTTGAAGATGAGATGCACCGCCGCATTCAGGACCATGTGGGACAGCTTCACCACACACATTAGCACACCTGTCAGGGCATTTCAATCGTCTATGCGGGACATCACCATGGCTTGCACCAGCGTCTGTGTGGCATGCTGAGTTCAGAGTAAGCCCAAAAAACGAAAATGGCGTACGCCAAAATAATCCAGACTTAGAAAACCATGCGTATGCACACCAGCAAGCAATTTCCATTTATTAGTCACAGCTGCACCTCAATATTTGCGTACAAGATTCTGCCCCCTACAACAACGTCTGGCCACATTCAACCATAAATGATCAATGCAAAGCACCTTGTAAATGTTAAGGTGTATTAAATGAGCCAGCTGATCAATGTTATTTCATGGTTGACAATAGTAACCATGGAGACCACATAACCATGCTGACAAATGCTGTTCTGCAAAATCAGAGAGAAACAGTTGATGAATTGAAATAAATAAATAAACAGTACTGAGTAATTTGTGACACCAGGTGATGCAGTGGTTCACTCTTGCTCTGCAACCTCTAAGCTTTAGCTTCTATTTTTATCCATACTTAATTATTATTTTGTTGCCGAATGAACAAGAAATCCTGAATATATCCTTCAAATTCGTACTGCAAGCCCTTCTGTCTACTCCCATCTGAAATATTCACCTTATTCCTCCAAAAATCAGCCAATATTTCTCCTGGTAGTGCAGTGAGAGACAGTAAGATCGCCATGCTAGGTCCAGCTGGTGTGTCGGACCTAGCAACAGTAACCAAGGGGGGGTGAGGCTTAGTGATAGGTTAATTAAATGTGAGATGAGAGGAATCATGATGCAATGTGAGTTCAATTCTCCACCTCACCATCTGCGTTGCCAGTTTCACCTGTCTCCAAAACCAGCATATGAGTGGGTCAGAGTTTGCGTGAGGGACCACACATTCTCCCATCAAGTTTTTTATTTTTTTATAGCTCACAACCTTTGTGTGGAAAGTGACATATGCAAGTTTCAGAACCCATTTTCTGAATATGCCACATTTATAAATGGGACCCCTGATATTTCTGAAATTGAATAACACAAAGCGGCAAGACCAGGAGAAATGAACAGCTGGGTATCATCTGCATAGCAGTGGTATGAAAAACCATGTGAGTGGATGACTGTCCCGAGCAATGTCATATATATGTCAAAGAGCAGTGGCCCCAGCACTGATCCTTGGGGAACCTCAGTGGAGAACTGATGAAAAGCTGAAAGCTGAGTCTGCCATGACACCCTGGGTGAACACCCAGAGGTATGATTCAAGCCAGGAAAGCACACTGCCAGTAATGCCCATGCCAAAGAGAATGGAGAGAAGGATGCGGTGGTTGACTGCATTAAATGCAGCTGATACATTGATTAAAATGAGAACTGAAGACTGAGCAGCTACTCGAGCTGTTTTGAGGGCCTCTGTCATAGGATGGTTTCCGTGGAGTGGCCGCTTTTGAAACCAGACTGGTACAGGTCAAGGAGAAGGTTCCTTGACAGGAACTCAGTGATGTGTTTCAGAACTATTCTGTTGATGGACTTAGACAGGAATGGGTGGAGGGGGACTGAGCGACAGTTTCCCATCTGTTAGGATTGGTGTTACCTGAGCCACTTTGAATGTGGAAAGTACGGGTGGTAGAGCGAGAGAAGCTGATCATGTGCATGATCACTGGGATGATGCCATGAGCTATTGTCTGTAGGAGGCTGGTTGGTATGGGGTCCAGTGGGCATGTAGTAGGACGGCTACCTGTTAGGGGTTTGGATACTTCACAATCAATGAGAGGAGTAAATTTGGCGAAGGAGGGAGAAACTTAATCATAATTATTTGATTTTTGGTTGGACATGCAACCAAATTATTTGCACCCCGGAGCCCTGTCATTATGTTCTGTTTTTTATGAATACATCAGGAGTTGGGTCTGAGTCCTTGTGTGTGTTCATTGCCAGCTTCTGCAACATGTCAGTGTTTGACCTGCCCTTACCTTTCAGCCCCCGAGTGCTTGGTTCTCCTAGTATCTTCCTGTCATTATGTGAGACACATGAAGAACATTTGACAGCTGTTGGAAAAGCTTTTTCATCTGAGAATTCGGGAGGAGGCAGTCCAGGGGTCTACGAGCTGCTGAAACAGAAATAGTACAGTGCACATCATGATTTTATTAAAAAAAAAACAAAAAAAAAAAACCAGCACAAGTTCTAATCTTTGGCATTAAAAGAAAAGGAGTGATTCAGTGTAAAATGGAAATCAAAACAGAATGACTAAAAAAAATCATCAACCCATATTTAATCTAAAATAATATGGCATATAAAAAGAATCATGCTTTGAAAGTATTGAGGTAGCAGGTAGACCACCATCTCCAAAATTCTTCATACCCCAGTGATATCAAGACAAATAGTCATAGAGTTTTCAAACAAACCATTTCCTTTAAGTGTTTAATTCTGAGTTTCTCTGACCAGTTTCATGACTATAAAAGTCAACTTTCTTGTGACATTTCAGTCATTTTAAAGTCAAATCAAAGCCTGACATGGCAAAGACCAAAGAACTCAGCGAAGACTTAAGAGCACGCATTGAAATGCCAAAAAAGAAGAAAAACGGTGGAAGACCTGGAGGAGTTGGCTCTGGCCGGAGAGAGGGAGGTCTGGGCCTCTCTGCTGAGGATGCTGCCCCCATGACATGGATACAGGTAAGTGGAAGTTAATTGATGGGAGATATGTGTAATAAAGTCTTAATAATTTGTAATAATCTTATTGTTGCAGATAGGATTGCTTACTGACAAATGTCTAAACCCCTGAATATTCCAGTGAGCGCCGTGTCATAATCCAGACGAGGAAAGAACATGATTCATCACAGGAACACCACAGGAGACTGTACTCTCACCATTCCTCTTCACTCTGTACACGACAGACTTCCAGTATCTGCAGAAATACGACAATTAATGGATGACGCCGGCATTTTAAATAAATGGTGATATCTATATTAGCTGTAGGTTGACATTACTCTTCTACCCAACCTTGAGAAGTTGTGTCAGAGAGATAGTTATCACTACAACTTTATTTTCTCTTCTCCGTTTTCTGCTTCTTTACTCTCCATCAGTCTGTCCACATCCTATTTGCCCTTTCTTTCCATACTTACTTTATTTAGCTTTGTTTCCTTTTAGCCTGATTGATGTTCAGCTGTCTGTTGTACACCCTGTATAAAAAAATATAGCTTAATAAACTTTTAACTTAAGTAGCAGATCTGCTTACAGGCTAGCTGTATATAGGTAGAATGTTTTTTTATGATATACATTTATACAGAGTTCACAATTTGACAATGTAGTTCACAGTAATATCATTATTATTGCTTTAGATAATGCTTGTAGAAACGCCTGTCTGTCGTCTCCCTGCATCTCGCTTCATCCATGCACCTGCAGCAGCAACATGATGACACAAACAGATACCAGGTGACTGCTAAGCTACCAAAGAATCACTAGTCAGTGAAACTTAAAATAATGATGCAATTATGTAGCCATGGTTTTAAAGATGAACGGTTGTTTGCGGAGAACCTTGGCATAAACAGCAATGGAACTTGTATGTCCTGTGACACTGAAGCCTTCTGAGTCAGATCTCATGAAACAAATGACAGTGCTGAGTGCACACACTGCAGCTGCGACTGCTGTGACTGGAAAAGCGAGAAGCCGAGTCATACTAAAAGCTACCTGTCAAAGACAGTAGAACCACGGCTTTGGTATTTTCAGCATCTGGTTTGTGGAATAGTGTTTCATGCATAAATGGTCTTCACAGGTGTGAAATTAAGTTTTTCATTCACGTGGTGTGTTGTGTACCAAGAAAAAAAAAGTGATTTAAAAAATGCTTTGAATGATGAAAAATTTAGCAGAGATAGAAACTGGTAAGATTCAGTTCAGTTCAAAAATACTTTATTCATCCCCAAAGGGAAAGTACTGCATTAGTGTCATGATTTACCTCTCTTCATGGATTCATTGTAAAAGGTTGTATATGTGTTCACGCAGCATCTCCTGTAGCAGTATATGTTCTGAAGACCTCTCTGACTGAAGAAACTGTTTCTGAATCACTGTGTTGTTTAGAGGACGTTCAAGGTTGTCCATGATGCTTTTCATTTTATGAAGTATCCTCCTTTAATCAATCCGCTCCAGAACAGAGCCAGCCAACTGGCCAAGCTAGTTGTCAGTAGACTAAGTTGTGAAATTATACTAATAATTGATTAGTTAAATGATGAAAAAAAGAAAAAGAAGAGTGTTTTTTTTTCTACCAAAGCACCTGCCTCCACCCTCCCACGGTTTGGACAGCCTGAATAAAACCTTGCTCACTACCCCTCCTCTTGTGTTCCACTTCATCCCAATCGCCCTTGGTCTGGTCTTCGTCCTTCTTGTCCCCTCCGTCTCATCCTCATCGTCTTTTTTCCAGGACGGAAACCATCACAGATAATTAGAGCCAACATCTTTTGCACCGAAGGCCAGAGGAGATGTGGAGAAGTGTGTCTGGGATGTGAGATGCAATGAAACAGCAGGGGTCTTTGAATGCCCTTCTTACCAAATGCCAACATGCTCATTTCATTTCTCCTGTTCTCTGTTCCTCTCTGCCTTTTGTTTTCAGATTGACATCATCATTACTGCAGCTTTTTCTGGCTTAAACAAGATGAATAATGTATTCAGCTGGAGTGAGGTATTCAGCCTATTGTCTTTGTGAGCTAAAGGATCATCTGAATACCCAACTAGATGGCTCTTTGTCTTGAGGAAATAAGGAAAACACAACTGACAAATAAAGCACTTTTGCCAACTGTTGTTCCCATATTACATCACGGGGAGGGGGATAATACAGCGCAGCCTTGTGTCCTGCTTTCCTTACTTTTTCGCGTCTTGGGTGTTTGGTCTTATCCACATGGCTGTGTCCTCCAGCTGCACCAAACACAAAGATGTCTAGGAAGAAATGTAGGCCAGTGAGATGCAGAGATATTGGGCACAAAAGGCAATAGAGGTGGATGGATGATTAGAGGGCAGGAAGAGTGTTCTCCTCTCTCGTCTTAAATCACATACACCACCTAAAGAAGCCCCCCCCTTAGACGCACATAAGTTTGCATATGAATTAGGTCAAACGTCTGCCTCCTTGGAAGACAGAGAGGGTGACTGTCTGTCCTTTTGTTTCTCCACCCCTCTTTTTATTTCCCTCTAAATCATTAACATGGATGAACAAATGTCCTTCTAGGGTGTAACCAAGCATGCTCTGGATTCAAGAAAAGTGGATAGTAAATGACAATTATTTTGCATCAGGGATTTAATTCCCCTGTTTAAAGTTTATCACTTTTGAGTATGTTTTTAAAATCATTCTTATTTCAGTTTTATTTAATTCTTCTAGTCAGTGTGACAGCACGGTAATTTAGATTCAAATTGTGGTTTTTGTTTTAACTTTGACTAATAAGTGATTTTCTTTTTTTGGCAAAATGTTAGCTTTTGACTTCATTTTTTTTCATGATGGCAAAAGTTCATTTATCTTCAACATTTGGAGAAGGAAATGGAATTCTTCATCTTGCAATCTAATGTTGTAAAACCTTGTGCTCTGATATCCAAGCTGATTTTTTAAATAAATTTTAAAAACAGACCTACAACAGTAATGTACACTCTGTCTGGTCACTGGGTGAGTTTAGCCGTTTACTGGAAGAAAGCTGTTTACAACTGGTACTAACATGCCAACATGATTTAAAAAAAAAAAAAGATGGCATCAGAGAAATGGAAGCCTCTTGTGGAGGCTGAGTAAAAATAGCTGCAGATTTAAAGGTTCATCAACATAGAATGTACTTTTTTTTTAATGACTTTGTTTTGAGCTAAATACTTTGCATTACGTAGAGGTATCTGTGAACACACGTGGACATATTCACCATCTCAATTCTTCTACACCTGAAAACAAAACAGCAAAAAGATAAAAGTAAAAGTACAATAGAATCTACAAAGCATAACTATCATTTTACTTGACTACACCAGACTCTTCTTTAGCCTAAAAATCTTTGCTCGTGCCAGGACAGCATTTCTGATCACCGCACCAGACTGAATTAACGCCTCGAAAAAGAGTAGAGTCGTCACGTCATGTCACAGTTTTAATGACAATTTGTATTTGATTTAATGGCAGTTTATCTGTTGTGTTAAGAGGATGTCATTTGTCAACAAAGTGTGCTGATAGTTAACATGATGTTCCTTGCCTCTTGCCTAGTGACGTCTTGGATTGGATGAAGCAGGTACAGAAAATGAATATGCTCTAAGTATGCATGAGTAGCATTAAACAACTCAATGGTATATTATTCTTGTGCCATCCTGCATGCCCTGTCCAATTGTGGCATTTTATGATGTTTTCATTTTTTAAAAATATTTCTAGAGCATATATATATATATATATATATATATATCTATATATATATATATATATATAAAAAAGAAACACAGGTTTTACAAATAACAAGAAATATTGTTCCCTG
>JBAMYA010047304.1:0-10481 GCA_037176975.1 Arrhamphus sclerolepis
TATTAGTATATTTTATTTTCTCTTTGAGGTTTTAAATCGTCCATTCATAGATAAATGAATAATCACCTGACTTCTGATAAATTAACAATATGTTTTATCTCACAGGATTATCGTAGATTATTATGCTCATTTCATTATTCATAAATGATAAATGGAGCAACAAGAGTCACAATGAATTTTAAAGTTCTAATGAAAAATACTTTATTTATCCCAGAAGGGAAATTCAATAGAGCTCTTTAAAGAACTTCACAAGGGAGTCTTTTCTTTTTATTTCAATTTTAAGCACTGACGTGGAAGTTAAATGGCCTTTTGAAAGATATCAAGCACAAAGGGGAGACAAATGATTTTCGGTATAAGTTTGAGCTTACATTCCCATGCAAACAATGTCCACATGAGATTGCGGTCTGAAATCCATGGAAAACCAAAACATGCTGAACTGTTTTGCTGTGCCTGTGTTGGTTGGTGGCATCTGTGATGAATGTCAATGGAGTTCATTTTTGCTATGTTGTAACCACTCAGGTCTATAACTCATTCTCTGTTTTTAAATAAAGAGCCAGGGGTGTAAAGGTCAAATGTTTAAATGTTCTGTATATTTTAGCCCCTTGCTGACTTGTTTCAACAGTATCATCTTTGGTTTGCTTTTGTAACCCCTGGACAAACCCTAGAGTTTAGAGTGTGACTGATTATTCATGTTCATGTATTCATGTTATCATCATTAAATAAGCACTGCTACTTTAAGTTTGTAAGTGTCTGTCAAGTAAGAAACACACACACAAACACATGCTGTCGTATGGGACTGTGACACCCAAACATGCTTGTAAACTTACTCTGGTATTACTCTTAACACTGGCTGGTAAGGAGAACCTAGCTACTTGGACAGTTTAAAGGGTCCTACTCTAGAGTTAGCCCGAATGGTTAGAGCCAATGAAACTGAGGTTACACCAGAGTTTTTGGGACCTCTGAAACTCTTTATGTCAACACGCAGGTGAAAAACTCCCTGGAGGGGAGAATTAACACAGAATAAGGTGAATGAAAGCTATAGTTATACCTCCACTAGACTTGGTTTCAAAGGCAAGGAAGGCCCAAGTTGGTACTGATAGAAAAGATTTGTTCCTGGTGAGGAGAGCCACTCACTATCCACTCACTGTACCACCCCCGAGGACTCTGTAAAGGTCGTACAGAAGTTGATCTGTTCCTTAAGAAAATACAAGGAGGGAAACAAAGAACCAACCAAAACATGAGCCCCCAGACACCAACTCTTCTGTTAAAAAGAGCACAGTGAAAGCTGAAGAGACCGCTAACCTCCCTATGGGGATAGTTGGTGAATGTTCATGAAGTAAAGTGATTATCAAGGGGTCAACCAACCCCTTTACTATTGTGTTTGAGAGTTGGTACAAGATACATTTGTCAGACGTGTCCCTCAGCCCTATTTCCTGTTTGGCTATTTTGGGGCCTGAGTGAGTCCTGTTATCCCTACAAAGGATACATGGCAATGAATGTTGTGTTATTAGACAATGGCGCTCACTCTGAGCTCAGAACAGTATTAGCCCTGGTGTGTTCAGACCCCAGTGGCCTTGACTAGACACCAGTGATCGTTGGAACTGAAGCAGGAAACTTCCACCATGGACTGAAGCCTGAAGCATTTGCAGCAGCCTACAGAGTGTCGGATAGGTAAAGTGGGCATTGCCTGGTCCCCTCACAATTTCCAGTTCAGTATTTGTTCCCTGTAAGGTATTTGCAAAGGGGTCCTATGAGCAAGACCTAATGGTAGTGGAGGCCCCTTTTCAACATCCTTTTCCAGTTGGGATAGTGATGTCCCCTCATGTTCTCCTACCTTCTGAGATGAATGTAAATGAGTTCTCTGTCTTTTGACAGGCAAACTTATTCATAAGGCCAGTATTGTAGCTTATGTTAGCAAAGCTGACTACAGGCCAGGAACCCGAAAAAAATCAGCTTGAAAACTAGATTCTCAGTCTTTTGAGTTTGGGGACTTCTTCATCCCTCCTATGTGGAAAGAGAGGCTAGTTAAAATGTAGCAGAGGGAGCTAATGTCTTTTTCCCTTGGAGAATATGAGGTGGGGCTGGCTAAGGATGTTGAACATACTATCAGACTCGACTACGCCCAACCATTTCTGGAGCGTTCATGACCTTTGCAATTGGGATCATTGAGGAATCACATAGTCCTTATGCGATGTACATTGATTACCGTACGCTCAGACATGCACGATCCCTCACCAGTACACTGTTTTTGATAATTGATGACACCCTTGCCAGTTCAACTCCTGGCTCGCAACCTTTGGCTGCATGTCTTCCCCTCCCTCTATCTACCCCCCTTTCCTGTCAACTGACTTTGAAAAAAGACCACTAGAGATGAAAAAATCTTTTTTTAAAATATGCACTGGAATTTAATCTTTCAGTAAAGTAAAAGCAGAACCTGCTCCAAATACTGTGCACAGGTATTCTGTGAAGGGTTAGCCTTGGACTACCCAACCATACCTTCAAGCTGTGTATCTGACAACTAGCTAGATAACTGTTAATGTCTTCAACATGTGTTTGTGTTTTTTTTCCCTCCCTTATTTTGATAATTTGAAGTAGTTTTCTTGTGTTGAGCTTATAGTGTGTAGTTGTGAAAACTGACCCATTCACCACCTTCACCTTCACCAGTGCACGAGTGTTACTCAGTCACAGTAAATATCATTTTCTTCTGTGCTGCATCCCATGTTTGGTGCATTAGCAGCAGAATCAGAACAGAGTATGAAAATTTTATGTTTTTTATTAAAAGCCATAAAGGAGAAACTGATGGAGGTTGTTGCAGGTTTCCTACTTTTTTTACGATCCCCCGCAATATTGCTTATGTACAATGAACATGAAACCTAAGTCTTTGTATCGAAGAGGCAAAGAATAGGATTGCAGTCAGGCTACTGAAGGGACTTACAGACTTTATTTGGTTTGACTTGTCATCTTGATACCTTTGATACTGTAAGGGAGGTTGCCAACACTACTTAATGCAGCTTTGCATATTTATTCATATATCTGTGAAACCAGACTGGGAAATACTTAATGCACATGCTGGCTATTGTATTTAGCATATTACTATTCGATCAGGGTTATTTCAAGGTTTTGGCCTGCTATAAGGCTGATATCGCTTCAGACACACATAAACACAAGCCATTTTTAAATGTAAAGGGATCTTCACATGATTACACTCAATGTTCTGTTGAAGGCCAAACCCTTACAAACACAACTGTGATGAAAAAGGGAGATCTATCACATCAGCATATAGGTTACAGTATGGGAGCTTTCTCCACTGTCATACCATGGCATGATGGATAGTTACGTTCCTGCAATGAAAATCAGCTCCTGTGTTTCATGTTTTTAACAAATGGAGCATCCTTCCCACTGGGAGCTTTCTAAGTGATAAGTTGAATTTATTTTCCAAATGCTATTCTTTCCTGGACATCTGTTAAAGCTGATTACTAAAGCAGAACCTTTTTATGCATTCCTGTTTTTTCCCCGTTTTGACCTTTGGGATTGTTTGGGGGGAAAAAAAGCAATGAAAGCAGTTACCCAGAGAGAAGATGCTTGTGATAAAACACAGATGGTGAGGTGTCAAATTCTTCATAATGCCAGTTAGGAGAGTGCAAACAAGGGTGTTTGGTACATGAAGCATGCACTGAATTGATTTATGTGAAGAGATTTATGTTGTAAACCATAATCTGGAAGCAGCTGTTAGTCATGTTTGATTGCTGTTAGACATGGGGGATAATCCAGCATGTGTGATACCCAAATACAAAATACAAAATAAAGTTTTGAACTTTATAGTTTTAATGGCGATCAGAGGGTGGATGTGATATTTTGTACAACAGCTTGAGCGAGCTCCAATAGTCGATCTTTTGCTGTTCTCACACTGCAAAAACGGATTATTAAGAAAGTAAATGAATAAATAAATAAATAAATGCATAAATACATAAAAGTCTTGTTTCGAGAAAAATGGTCTTATTTTTAAAAACATATATCTCATTTTAAGAATTCTAGCTTACTTCAGCTTACTATGAGATTATTTGACTAGATTTAGGAACATTAGGATATATTATTCCTACATCTAGTCAAACTGTCTTATTTTATGAAAAATAAAAAATAAAAATCTGCCACATCAGTGCCTGTGGTATGGACAGCTTGCAGATCTGAAAGGGAAAAAAATCATTGCTGAAAAGGAAATGCAGGTTTTAGAGAAACACGTGCTCCCATTTAGACAGCATCTTTTTGAAGGAAAGCATTGCATCTTTTCACCAAGAAAATGCTAAACTGCATACTGCATCCCCTACAAAAGTGTAAATTTGTGGAAGGAGCCCAGTTGCTGGACTGGCCTCCCAGTTGGGATCTCTGATCAATTGAAAATATATGTTACATCAAATAAAGCAAGAAAAAAGAAAAAAGACTCAGGGCTGTTTCACATATTGAATCTCATATCAGAAAGTTTCTCGAGTGCAGAAGAAACTGATTTTAATTTCTCCTTCTCTTTGATGTCCCCTTACAGGCTCCGTTAGGAAGTTCTGAGGACTGAAATACATGCATTTATTTTGCAGGGAAAAATTTGAGATTAAATGTGGCTGGAATTATTGCAGGCCCTATGTGTGGTAACATACACTGGGCCTGCGTAGGTTGTTTTAGGGCAAGCCCCGCTATGGGAGGCATGCCCCCAAAAATCTTCACATGGGGGCACAAAGGGAAAAGTTGCTGTGAGCTCCACATGGGAAAAGTGTGGCTTTGCCCTGCCCACACTAACCCTCACGAGACCCACAGCTACCCATGGGAGGGCCCACATGGGCCTGCTGGTTGGGTGTACTGTGACCAAAAAAGTCATTGCATTTCTGCATCTAATGGGGGAAAAGGGGCAGTACAAACAATACACCTGCCCTTTTTTAAGTCAGTCGTGAAACTCTATCACCTTCCCCATCTGGCATCCAGCACTGAGCGTTAATAGCAAAGTCTGCCTAATATGGCACACAGATGCTGATTTGAAGAGCCATTTGATCTTGGATGTTGTATTAACAGAAGTGTTCCAGTTGGCCAAGTTGTGATTTATGATCTCTGGGGAATTCCAGGAAATTGCGGTGAACGTGTAATTGCAGTGGGACATTTTCAGTGGCCTGCAGGTCATTGGACATCATTGTCAGGTTAAAAGCCTGGCAACTAAAATGATCTTACATTAAACATGCTCATTGCAACTAATGCCACAGCTTTGATTTCTCATGGATCCTTATTCATTAATCATTGTGACTAAAGTGGTTTTATATAATTTTAACATGCTTCCCACAAACTCATTAAGTGTAAGTCATGAAAAAAAGAAACAGTAAATCATATAGGTATATAAAAAAAGAAAGTCTTTGCTTCTCTGACTGTTTCCTCCAGATGTTTGAAAAGCTGTTCCTTGAGTCAAACCATACCTGAGATCATTTCGATGCATGGTCTTATGGTGGATATTTTGGTGCATTCTTTGATAGTAATTTCAGCAGGATGTGTTTCCCGGGAGCAAAATGCCTTTATAATAGAACGCCATACGGTAGCGGTTATTTTACTCTGTTTTGGTTTAACTCTGATGTTCAGTTAAACAACTCCATGTTAAAGCATCGCAACAAGAGAGCAAGGCCATGTGCACTAGATTTTAAATTCAAAAAATATTTTGTCCTGTTGTATGACGACAGTGTCCGATTCCAGGACTCAGACCAAATATTAAGAGAGCCAATAGAGAACCACCTTTGATGAGTATTGCTATTATTAAAACACTATACTTCTTTCCTGAAGAATTAATAAATGAATGCCTTGATGAAATGCAAACAAGAGTGACTATGCAAGAGAGAATTTAACAGAAAATTGAGTGGAGTGGAATCAATTTCTAACTTACAAAGGCCACGTTTTCAGTTATGAAAACATCCAGAATTCAATTCTAAGATCTGGTTTAAAATAAAACAGAACTTATAAGTGAGCCAACCATTCAGAGGAAAATAACCTATAACTGGACATTTCGTCATTACTGTAAGTGGTAACACAGAAAATGGAGAACAAACTGTCTCTGTAAAGCGTCCAGGTGACTGTTGTGACTTCAAAAATCAGGAATAAAACAGCCATTTTCAGTACCTGCTTCATCCTGTTCAGGAGGGCTGTGGCTTATTAGGGAGAGTTGGTTGTCCTCCGACCTGGAGGTCTCTGTCTTGATCACAAGGAATCTTTTTTTCTTCAAACAAAACAAAACAAAAAGAAACAATCACTCAGTTTTGGAGCTTACACATACTGAACCAGCAGCTTAAAATGAAACAATAACAGTCACAGATGGGTTTTGAATTCACAGAGGACACTATCCTAAGTCAACAAATTCACAGCCCTGATTTTTATTCATCCATTACCCATTTAATTTCAGTCTGTGGAACTTGTTACTGTTCATATAAACAAAATATTATAGTTGCAAGCACAGGCCGATGCACAGTATTTAAATTACAGTGATTTGTTTTTGTTATTGTCTCAAATTGTTGTTTTATTTTTTCCCCAGGATTTCAAGCGCTGCTTTCAAAACTACAATCCAGTTGTCCATGACCCTGCATATTTAGCTTATTAAGGGCTACATTTTTACACTTAAGTCTTTGCTTCAACACCAACCTCCACATGATGTAACAGAGAATCATTTTCTCCATCACAAGTGCCGCGAAACATAATATCGTATGTTGTCGCTCAAATGTGAGAAATAAAACTTACATTAGATACATCTGTCTTTGCACTGTCACATCCTTGTTAAACTTTAGCTGTAATTAACCACTCTGTTAAGCATTTGGGATTTGCAATTGATACTGAGGGGACTTTCTTGTTTTTCCTCCCCTGTCCGGTTTGAAATGTAGCAGCAGCTGTTTCGTGGTCCGTGACCTTGAGTCTCTTAAATAACTGAGCAAAACAAATATGGCAAAATCAAAGGCACTGGTAAGGCAGTTAATATGCGTACAGTATCGATTGACAAGGACCTGTTATTCAAAAGATATTTTCTGACATTTCATCCCTTGTGAAGTTGAGTTTATTTGGTCAAAAAAGATGTTGGTGAAAAATATATGTAAATCAGGTGCATGTTCTTTATGTGTCACTGTGGAATAAGCAATGACAATAATAAAAAATAATCTAACATATTTTATTAACACCCCTGATCTTGTCAGAGAGAACTAAAATCACAGACAGTGAAGCATGAAAGGACATACCCGTACCACCCCCCCTAACAGAGGGCAAGGGGCGTTCTCCCCAGCCCCAGAGGACACAGAGCAGGAGGCACCAGGCCCACGGGGAGGGCTCCAGAGTCGTCCCACACTGGCTCCTCAGTTGCCTGGGTCAACGCATCTCATTGGGATTCAGTCTGCAAACAGTCTGCCCTGGAAGCGGCAGAAAGCCAAGCACCAGGAGCATCAGAGAGACCCGGGCAGCATGTGCATGTGTTTGTGTTAAACATTGTGTGCATGCTTACACCTCTTAGGATCCAAACCAGGAGTTTGATATAAGCCCATTGCAACGAAAGGTAATACTGATGGTAAATACAAGTGGAAAATACTTGGATGTGAAAGGTGATTAATTCCTGAAATAAAAGTAGATACTCGTTCCTCAGAAACTAAGATTAAATGTCAAAGTCGATGGTCAATGATATCAAATTCCTGTTTTAAACATAGTCTTAAAACCCAGTGTAAAAAAACTAGAATCAGAATGAAGAAACACTGCCTGAATCAGAATTAAGCGCTTCTAGGATACTTCTTGAGCTCAGTCTGACTAACTGGTTGAAATCCAAACCACAACTTTGAGTTTTTCATTGGAATTCACATCAGACCTGTCATGGGGCCTCCACTCAGAGCTCCTGGTGCTTAGTGTCCTAAAGACTGTTTGCAAATTACTTCTTTTACCAGTATAGTTTAGAATAACACAGTGGCCTGCCTTTTTTTTTAACCACTGAGATCCTTGGGTCAGCTGCTGCAGGGAGAAGTATGGGGTGCAACCAGGGAAAATGTCAAACTTTGCTACCCAAACCCAGCTGATGCGAGACCTGTTGCTCCCTCCAAAGCTCACTCACCAGGGTCCGATTTCAGTTGTTATGGATATTTTTTTCTTTTCTTTTTTTTTTTTTTTTCTAAAAAAAGGAAGTGTCCAGAGCTGTTAGCAGCAGACCTTTTTACTGTTTTTTGACATGAGGGTATAGTAAAGCACATCATGGCAGGCTCGAGCGTGGTCTCCATGTTTGAGATTTGCATGATAGATGGTGGCAGTGGCTGAGTGGAACAGGTTGTGTGCTCTAATGGGTCTCTGAGGAGCTTAAATAGCCATTTCAACTGTGTTATGGATACATAACATACTCCGCTTTAGTGTGTGCGTGCGTGTGTGTGTATGGTGGGTGGAGGGGTTTAACCACAAAAGAACTGACTAGTGGTATTTTTACTAATATATATATGTATATATCCCAAATGCTACGCCAGATAATTGAAAACTTAATTTTTCAGAGAGAAAAAAGTCACTTCATGAATGCAATTCAATTAAAACAAATTAATACTCGAGAGCTCATATGCATGGACTTGTAGGAATACATTCAATTTGTGAGGGAGAAAGGACATATTCACAAGCTTAACAGCCGATTTCAAGTGTTACTCATTCAATCAAGATGAAAAATTACTTTATTAATTAAGGAAAATTAAAATAATGCTGTGTGGCCCCTTAAAAAAACCCCTCAAATTTGCATAATAATATTTAGATAGTCACTAATGGAATTTTTCTCTGACTAATAATTGGAAATCTAAAAATGAAGAAGTAGCCAGTCTCTACTAGGCTAATGCATGGCTAATGATTTCATAACAGTCTGTTATATATGTAATATGAGCTGAAATTCTAGTTAGCTAATGTTTTTCAAGCTACACAGCAGCTTTCTGTTGAATCGCTGCATTCTGCACTCTGCAGCAACAACAGATCAGCCAACTGTGTGACAGTCCAGTATCTGAGGTGACTACGACTTTTGCACAGCACTGTTTGCATAAAACTGAGAACTGGAGATGAAATGTTGTAAACACGTCAAACTCAAATGTGTTTAAAAATTCGCTGAAGTCCCCTGACATAAACTATGAATTGCAACCACACCGTAAACAGTCATTACAGTAAAAACACTTCAAATGATGACAATTTCTGTTTGATTTTTATACACAGACCAACAGTTTGTGCTCAGGACAATAACACAGACAGTCAAAGTATAATTTAAGAGCTGAAATCCCTTCCAGTTTTTTTAAAGGACAATTTTGTCACCATAACTTTTTAAAAGTGTATGGGACTTTGTCTATTTTATTCTATTTTTTATAGATGCTGATGTAATTTCCTTCACTTTTTGCTACTCTTCTGTCTCATTTGCTTTTGTTTTAGCTACACGAATTCTCAAGTATGCAGAATTACCACACACCCTCAGGTCCTGCTCTGCTGTGGAGGAGCGCTTTGAAGACTTGGTGTCAGATTTCTTTGAGAAACATTAGATTTGAGATCGAGACAAAAAGAGGATGTTTCCAAAAGTGTGAGAGTTGGCAGCCCTGCTATACTATTTATGACAGGCCGCTAAAAAGTGTAAAGTGTACATGGAAAATGGGGATGCCTGTTGTATTTTATACAGCTGGAAATATCCGTGAACCACAGATGTGCTTTTAATTGAAAATGTTAATTGGTAAAACTATTCGGTTATGACGTACCTAAAAATTTAAATGAGAAAATAAAAAGTGAGTTGGCCATCTCTGATGCACAGTTATTTGAGATCATGCAGAAATGTTTTGCTCTTGTCATGTTCTGACTTCAGAACCAAAGCAACACCTTATAATTGTCTTTAGCTGTTTTGAGATAAAAAAAAAAACAAAACAAAAAAAACTTTGCTGCATAAATCAAACATACCACTTTTGTTTGATTTGGTATAAAAATTAACTTGGGAAGACTCCCTGCCTTAGCAACACAGCAGGACAACATGAAAACAGACCAAATGAAAACTCAACTTGCAAATACTCACTGTATGAATCTGCAGCTGATGTAAAAAAAAAAAAAAAAAAAAAAAAACAACACAGGTGTGACTGAAGTTAGGAGCTCCTGACTGCTGTCGCAGCAGCTCCACTAAGACAGAATCATCTCTGAAATCAGAAAGGAGTATGACTACTTGAGTATTCTCCTAAACTAAGAGTAATAGTTTGATAGTAAAATTAACTAAAATAGCACAATTGCAAGTTTAAAAAAAAAAGATAAAAGTGATTGTTTTAAAGAATTTATTTGCGAATCATGGTCTAAAATAAGTATTTGGTCAATAACAAAAGTTCATGTCAGTTCTTTGTTATATAGCCTTTGTTGGCAATGACAAAGGTCAAACGTTTTCTCTAAGTCTTCACAAGGTTTTCACACACTGTTGCTGATATCTTGGCCCATTCCTCCATGCAGATCTCCTCTAGAGCAGT
>JBAMYA010047305.1:0-10480 GCA_037176975.1 Arrhamphus sclerolepis
GAAAAAACTGTTTTTTTTTGCTTTTCTTCGCATATGGGAGGTAGATGTTGTGTGTCTTATAATAGAGACACACACACACACACACACACACACACACACACACACACACACACACACACACGGACATAACCTCTCCAATTGGCTGGTGTTTCGACTTAAATCATCTACTGAGACAGTGACTGTTGACAGGTGGAAAGAGAGCAAGTTGTACAAATAAATCTAGTGTATTGGTATGTTTTCATTTGGTTATTCAAGTACTTTTTGCAGACTACATTGTTTTATGCAACTAGGTCGATATAAGTGTGTTAACTTGTTGATTCCAGAGAGGTTTCAATCAATCAGTCATGTAGTCTTTCACTCTAGGACATTCTTAAATTGCTTTGGTCTCAGTGTTAGGGTTGTTGTTCAGCAAATTGTTAAGTTCTAATGAATGTGGGTGAATTTGAGCACATAGGGTAACTGCATGGATGTCAACCATCATCCTGCTTCCCTTGTCAATGACATGATTTAGTTGCCTTTGTAGCCATCCACAGAGGCAAAACTTTAAACTTTGATTAGAATATTAAATAAGTAAATGGAGGGTGGAGAGGGCTTTTCTTACTTCTTATAGCTCCCGACTGCTTATGTGTGAGGCAGTGATTTTTCAAGTGTCGAGCACTGGTTTAATCTCAGTGCTGCTGATTGAAGAGGATTTTACTTGTCTTTTTATTTGTTCTTATTTTTCATGAATAATATGCAAGTTTATTTTAGTTTAATTTAATCTCTCCTTAAAGCAATGATCTAATTAACTAAATTATTTTGAATCTTAATTATTATTTCCCTTTTTTTTCTATTACCTCACTATTATTGTTTCACTTTCAGAGTTACCATTCCGGGCCTCATGCTGACAGTCAACTCTACCTCAGTCAGACTTGTAAACTGTTAACTCTTTCTGGACTCTCAGTCACATACGCAGGGGTCAGCAACATTAAACACTCAAAGAGCCGTCTGGACCCAATTCCCACAGAAATGAGAACACCGGGAGCCACAAACAAAGATTATACTGCATATATCGTTGTTTGTTTTTTACCTTTATGCTTTGTATGAAAAAAAAATTATATGGTCCATTTATGAAATCAATGAACTGTTTCACAGAAAACAAAATTGTATTTCTGTATGCAACAAAAACATCCATCCATCCATCCATCCATTATCTATACCCGCTATTTCCTGTTCAGGGTCATGGGGGTCTGCTGGAGCCTATCCCAGCTCACTTCGGGCGAAAGGCAGGGGTACACCCTGGACAGGTCGCCAGTCCATCGCAGAAGCGTCTTTTCATCAACCCCAATTCCAACAAAGCTGGGATTGATGTGTTAAATGTGAGAAAATTGTTGTGATTTGCTAATCTCCTAAACCCATATTTTGACACATAAGCTAGAAAACACATCAATAGTTGAAAATGAGAAATATTAGCATTTTATTAAAAATAATAGCTCATTTTGATTTCAACGGCTGCAGGATGTTTCTAAAAAGCTGGTTGTAAAAGAAAGTGGTACTGGAAAGAAACGCCTAGAGAAACATCGTGCTTAATTACCTTAACCAGAAACAGATAAGTGATATGACTGAGTATTAAAAAAAAGAGCATCTTGGAGAGGCAGAGTCTCTCAAAGATTTAGAAAAATGGGCAGAGGTTCAAAGAGACGCAGAGAACTGAGACGACAGATTGTGAATCAATTTCAGAATAATTCTCAGAGAATTATCAGAGTGAGACTATGAAGGTTTGACAATATTTCATCATCTGCAGCACATAAAATCTAATTTATATTCAAAAGTATTTCATTAGTCCCCAAATGGAAAACCATTTTAGCAGTAGTTGTCATGATTTAAGTTTCTTGTTGCAGCTGTGGGCAGCAAGGATTTCCTGTAGCGGTCTGTGTCGTGTAGAGGATGTATCCTCCTTTGCACAATAAGTTCCAGAGGCTCCAGAACAGCCTTCTTTATCAATTTGTTCGATTTCTTTAATTCACTGGCTCTGATGCTGCTCCCCCAACAGATGACTGCAGATAGGATTGAAATCTCCACAACAGACTTATAGAAGATATGCATCTGGCTGGAAACACCGAAGGACCTAAGCTTCTTTAAGAAGTAACGTCCGCTCTGTCTCTTCTTAAAAACAGCATCCGTGCTGCATCTCCAGTCCAGTCTGTTGTCCAGATATAATAATAATCATACTGCAGTATAATAATTCATCCACTAATATCGAGTGATGAGAATCTGAGGAAAACTCATCAGTGTGGGACAAGGATAAAAATCAATATGGATGCTTCTTTGGACCCTCAGGTGGCACTGCGTTAAAAACAGTCATGGATCTGTAATAGGAATCACTGCGAGGGCTCAACAACACTTCTGGATATTGCTCCTTAAAATCACAGTTTGCTGTGCCATTTACAAACGCAGGTAAAAGCTCTGTCAAGCAACAAAAAAGCCAGATGAGAACACTTCCACCTTCTCTGGGCCAAAGGTGAGTTAAGATGAAAAAAACTGACCTGTGGTCAGAAAAACAGAAATTCTTTAGGAAGCCATGTACACCATGACTCCAGACATACAGCTCTTTTTTTTTTCTTTTTATGTGTTACTTCCATCAAATTTGAAATCCCCTTTTTCTTTTTTCTTTCTCACTTTCAACATTGTTATACTTTCCATGTTCTACAGCGAACAAAATATGGATTCACAAGAAATTTAAAAAAAAAAAAATTATATTCTGTTTTTATGTGCGTGTTTTCAAACTTTTTTTTGGAAATGGGTCACTAATTACAGCAATGCAGCCCGTTAACAAAGTGGTTGCTCTCTGATGCCCACACCCTCAGCAATACGTCTTCATACTGACTGGCCCAAATTTCTCCAAAGACCCTAATTCACTTTCTGTCCATGGCATAATCTACACAGCTCTGTCTTTCTTTCACAGAACAATGAGCGGAGAGAAGAGGGGAGATTACTCTGACACACAGCGTGCAACATTTTTCTAAAATACTCCAAAAGATTCAAAAGCTTTGTGCTGTGGAGAAGGAAAAACATCAGAGCGAGTGTATGGAGAAGAAAAGGCCCCATGGTGACAAAGAAAGACACAAAGACAAGACGAAGAGTGGACGATCAGGGAAAAAGCCCCACGTCTACCGAGTTTCTCTGAATGGGTGAAATGTGGAGACATTATTCAGGCAGAAGAAACATATGTTGCTGATGATAGTGAGGAAGTTCTGAGCAGAGAAGCTGTACATCAGGAGGCTGATTGCACTGTGGCCTTGAAACACCTTTGCTCTCTTCTCAGCCTCCACATTTATTACCAAATGAATTTCTGGCAAGAAAATTATGCGCCACAATTTTCACATCAAAACACCATTAGCCAGCCACTCTGTGATGGATATTACTATAATTCCATGTGCATTGCATGCTTTGAGTAATGATATTTCCCATAGGACAGTTGCTGGGAATCAACAAGAAGAGGATTATTTTCTCTGGATTAGACACATTTATCATAATAAAAGCTTCACTGTTGACAGGTGTTGATGTCAAACTTGTTCTCTGAGGAGCTTGATTTGATTGGCTCTCCAAGCCTTGATAACTGCTAATTAGCACATTACAAAGCAGGAAATGGGTGATGTGGCACATTGTTTCATCTGTGTGCTTGCACTCGTCTGTGGTTTTTAATTCAAACTATAATTTGACAGTATCCAAAGCCAATCAATAGAACCACGATGCAGACCCATAATTAAAGCTTGGTGCAGCTGTAGGTTTACACTGTTTGTCGGCTTCTACGCTCCATCACATTTGTCAGCACCACTGACTCAAAGAGGTGTCAAACATCCTGATTTGTGACTGGCTGTACATGATTAAATTTGTTGACAAGGAACGCTTGGGCATCCAAATTGTTCGGGTAGAAAGAGACATGTCATTTTTTTTTTTGTTTACAGGTCCCATAGGAGTTGAAAGGAAGGATTACTGGGTGGGTGTGCTCTGAGTCCTGAGCCCTGTTACGATTGAAGCCTCCTAGGTTTTACCTAATGAAAACACACCTGCTAACAATGCTCTTTATTTCAAAAGAAAACACTTCGGGGAGCAGGATTTCAAACAATCGACAAACAACACATGGAACAACACTGAAAAAAACACATGACGGTACCTCAGGGAAGCATGACTGGAGCATGACCAACAAACTGCCAAGGGAAGGAGGAAAACAACGGGCTATATATACACACTTACAGATGAGCTGAGGAGACACAGATGTGGACAATCAAGACAGCAGCACACCAACAAAGGAGGAGAAACACACGAGGGAAAAGGACCGAAAGAAAACAGGAAATCAAGCCAAAGAGCACCAGGAAACCAAAACTAAACCCCAACAGAACAAAAGAAACGAGCAAGGCTCCAAATGAAAACCCCAAGAATGAAACACGCCTTGACAGAGAAGAAAAAACAAACCACATCTTTCTGCACTGTTGCAGCATTTGTTGCCGCCTGTCTGCAATGTTCCATTTTAGCTCCTGACTCTTTAAGGCTCCAACCCCTGAAAGATCCAGTGCCCTCAGATTAAAAATGGAAGGAAATAAACCAAAAAATATGACAAATTAACATTTGGTTGACAATAGCTGACAGTTCCTAACAAGAAAAAGTGGAATAAGTGAGTCAGTCCATGTTTCAATAATTTTAGAATAATAAAATATTGCAGGAGTAAGAGATGGCTGAATACAAATATAAAATTATTTCTCTGTGTAACTGAGATGGTGGATTAGTTATGCATTCTGTACTTGTAATGGCCACTTGTTAAGTGTAAGAGATTAATATTTTTAAACACACAAAGTCTTACCCTCAGATTTGTGTTCATGCTCATGGGCTGTTAGTAATTGGTTCTTGTCCTACTTTCTCTGCCTCTAAGTGGTCAGAGTCTGAGGAACCAACCAAATTGCTTCAAGGAAAAAGTCTCTGTGTCCCAAAAGTAGGCTATAACATGCTTCAAATAAATAAGCAGCTCATTAAGGAGTCAGGCTCTGCAGCTAAGCCTTCCAGGGACATCACAGGAGTACTGTGGCATTCATCTAGCAGTTCTATATACTGTACCTGGCCGTCACAGAGGAGTGTCAGGCTGAGGGTACAACACTCCTAGAGGATGAGGCATAATTACTACATTCCTCAGGCTTGACGTCAGGATTTAAATCTGACTTTAAAGGACAAATTCACACATATGGTATCAACACTCTGTGTCCTGCATCCATGTCTGTGAACAGATGTGCCAATTAAACCTTTCATAACCAAGTCATGGATCTATCTGCAACTGTAATTTATTCCCACTAGCAGATTTTAAAGAAAATTATTCATAGGGTCAAGTCACTCCTCCTACCTATGAGCAGTGAGCGCCCATTTCCAAGAGGGTAGCGCTGGTAACGCGGGACTGCAAACGGTGGCAGCTTATGGAAGATAGGCTGCAGCAGTGGCTCCAGCCTGGAGGCTGAAGGATCCGATGGGTAAAACAAGTTGAATATTTGAGAACAGGCTGGACGAAGCTGGCTCACTGAGGGTCAAAAACACAGTAGAGACATGACCATTAGATGGACAAGTAATGAAATGGAGGGTTTTATGCAGGTGATATGAATAAACAAATAAAATAAGGAAACCCGCATACTATAAGCTACTACTAAACCACATAGATTTTACTAAAATGTACTAAATCATATGCAGCATGAAAACAGTTGTTCAATCAAGCAGCTATCCTACTTCCGGATTGAAGACGCCAAGGAAGTAAATCTTTTGTTCCAGTTCCTCCACTGACCACTAGGTGCTGGCTCCAAAAATAGAACGAATCCTGAACTCCACACTAAAATGGCCAACATTGCAGCAGAATTAAACACGTTACAGCCCAGTTCAAAATAGGATTTTTGGTTCTAGAGTTAGATTTTACATTAACCATACTTCATTGCAACATGGCGCCCATGCAGTTCAAGACAAAAATGGGCTCCAAAGATGTTCTGTGAAACCCATGGGTCACACAACTGCATAGCTTGCCTACAGTTATGTCAGTTTTTGGAACCAGTTGGGTCTTCCAGTGCTGCCACTGCATTGTGGTTTTTATGGTGGCATACAACATACAAACAACGATCACTGGGCTGGCATGCAGTACATGCTGTATATCACATTTAAAATGCCGCAAGCCAGCAGTCTAAAAAATTCTATCACGTCTGCACCGAATAACTTCTTTTTCTCTTATTTCTATGTTTTTAATAAAAAGCATAACAACCTTTTGACAAGGACAACAATCAGAGAAATTAATGGAAAAACAGCTAACACTGAGATTTTTCTTGTTAAAGAAACACTGTCAGATTTTTACATCTGCCAGGATGCCCTCTGTAGCTCCATGAGCTAGTTTCATCACCTATGATGTGTGACACAGTGACATAAATATGCATAAATATGTATAAATATGATACACAGTTGTCACAAGAGATGATGATTTTTGATGACAGTGGGGTACATGAGACATTGAACTTGACAACACTTCTTAAAAGTAATTACATATTCTTTCAAATGAAGATAAAAACTAATATTTTACCATGAAAAAAAAACAAAAACTTTCAGGCTTTGACTAAGTGTAGGTCAAAGTTTATTAGATTTGAATAATAGGACAAAAATAAGAAAAAAAAACTGAAACTGAAGCAACATCATGCTAGTTTGTGTTGTGCTTCTGTTATTTTTTTCCTCCATTTCTTTTGATAATTGATGTTTTCTTTCAATGTAAAGCATGTTCAGTTTACATGTAATGACATGTACTACATAAATGAAATAGCAGCGTCATGTTGTGCACGTGTCTGGTCCTTACCCTGAACAGATGGCAGCACAGTCCGCCTCATGGCCAAAACGAGGCCCAGTGGGCAGCCCAGTAGAAAGCAGTCTGACACCTCAAAGTCAAAGCGGCCGGGGTTCAACATCAGACTAGTACTACTGCCTCCGCGCACCTCCACACTCTCCTTCATCAAGCTGGATATTAGACATGGACATGAAATGCATCATCTTACTGCAATTATAGCTACAACATGGTGCTTTACGCCTTTTGACTGCCTGCTGATGTGGGCTTTGGCATGTGAGTCGTGACTTGGCTTTCATGATGCATGTGGAAGCTGATTCATTAGTATGTCAGTACAGTGGAGGCATATGGAAATTAAAAGTAACCGTTGATCCTGCAAGAAATATTTTGAATATGATCAGATCATACCAACCGCACAAGTGGACATATCTTCACAGAAAAGATAATGCTTTTGAAATTCTTTATGTTCCAAAGACTGGGGTATTTCAACCATATCCCAGCTGAAGAATTGATATGCATACACAGAAAAACATTAAAAAAAATGTTTTTTAAACATATGCTAACCTGACATTTTAGATGTCAATTATGTTTATGTTGAAACTGGGGAGGAAAATGTCTCAGTCTTGACACAGATGACTCAGACATCCTTTTTCTTCACCCTGATTCAAATGTTTGCTGGTATGCTTTAACATTCCAGAGTCGCTGTCAGCACCAAGCCTTGATGATTCAGACTGAACAAGTCTTTACTTGGTCTTCACAGGCTGCATCATACTGGCAGCTGTTTGAACAGCCGAGGTGGTCACAGACGCATCCTCTGCTGCTGACTGACTCCATCGCTCTGTTTTAATAGCATATTTCTCCATTAAGGCGTGTATGTGGAGGAAGGAACAGCCAACCGTCTCCAGCTATCTGTAAAAACCAAATCAATAGTGGTTTGATAACTTTCTGCTGCTATTTTGGTTTCTCTCTTGTGTCTGGAACTGACCATTTATTACTGCAGCAGAGGATCCTCAGAATTACTAATGTCTGGCCAGACTTCACTTAAAAGAGATTTATTATATATGAAAGGCATTTCATATGGGAAATATCCTTTATCCTTTATTTTGTGGTCTTAGTTTTGAACTAAAGTATATCGGGTATATAGGTGTTTAAGGGTACAAAATAAATCATTAAGCTTAATATAATTTATTAAACTAGGACAGACATTTTTTTGTTAATTAAAAGCAGTGTTTTGATTTTTTGCAGATAACCGCAGACCATTTTCAGCAAGGCGAAATAGGAAATATCATGAACGACATTTAGATAGCCATCTGATCTGGTGTCTGGCTAACAGGAGCATCTAAGAAAAGATTAAATAAACCTTCTTGGTTGCTGAGAATATGTGTAGGAAAGAATAATCTCATCCTCTCTCAGTCTTAAAAAGGGATAAGACAAAGTGTGAAGTATGAGAAATGCACTTCCCTTAACCGTGTGGCATTATTGAGGAATTGATGAGACCCTGCAGTGTCTTTGGGTGCTGTGATGGCATAAGCCTAGCATGTCCATGGAATACATTTCCCATGGATGGAGTAAATCCTTTGAATCCTTTCCTGCCTGTCTATATATCAGTTGCAGTGCTCAGCCTCCTCTGTGTGGACTGTGTAGCACCTGAGACATGTAGGCTGGCAAGGCGGTCACGCTGCAAATATTGATTAAATACACGGGTGATGTCGCGTGACAGCACAGTGGCCACCACACATCGTCTGGGCCAATCAATAAACCCAAAAACATGATCTTCATTCGGGTGTTTTACATTTCTTTCTGCTTTAGTCAATTTTATCTGAAGAACATTGAGAAAAAAAGCTACTTGGTGAACATGAGCAATAGTGTGGGAAACAGGAAACAGAAAAGAGAAAGTTAAAGAAACAGGAGGAGTAATTATAGCCTTTAAGACAATTTAGGCTACAAGCTATAATTAATAATAGAAGGTAATTAGTATGTTTTTGTTGTTTTGTTCCTTTTCTTTTATTGTTATTTTTTTAATCAATCCAATGGTGCTGTGATGTCATATAAAGTTTTTTCAAAAGATATCAGTAGTTTTAGCACAAATCTTACATGTCTTCTAACCCATGTTCTTTTTAACCAACTCCTTGCTAGTCTTGACTCTACAGTTGCCGTATTTTAATCCATTGTTGGAGTGAAAGAGCCAGCCCATCTGAGCGTGATGTGTCAAAACAACTCGTGGCTGGGTCAGTCCATCGTTGACCCAGCACTAGAATAAGAAAATAACTTGAAATTGGGTTATTTTTTTAACCCTGAAGCTTCCTAAGAGTGTGTTTATGATCCACCTGGAAAAAAAGCTGTGCTGGCCAGTGGAGGATGTGTCTCCGTCGCATGAGTCACTCTGCTTGCGGCTGAGTGGCGGGCCGCCCTGGCTGTCGCTGGGGGCAGAAATGTCGATGTTGCTCTTACTCAGCCTCTTGGTGGAACTCAAACCGGGACTGGTCTCCGCCAACAGGCCGGAGTTATCCTGACAGGGAGGAGGAAAATGTTCAGCTTATTATAAAACCTCCAGCCATGACTCTGTCTGCATCAGGAAATCACATAATATGATGGAAATTGATGTATTTTCCCAGGTGAACTAGTGAGTGTGGGAGGGAGAAAACGTGTCAACGCAAGAGTGATTCTATTAGCTGTGAGTGGATTTGAGTGGCAAAGAGGAGGAGGAGAAAGTGACTATAATGCAACACTTAATATGGAAAAAGGGACATTAAAAAAGCAAGCTGCTTTAGGATCCGTGCTGATGTTTTGACGAATATGGGAGTATATGTATACCGCAAGAACTAAATAGTGCATTAGAAGATCCCATCAAAACAGTCCAAGAGAGGGGGAAAAAATCTATAAGGCAGATATTTAAAATGAGTTTCTACGGTGATATATTCAAATTTGCGAAACATACTTCTGAGACATAGATTATAAAAGGTATTGTCATCTGACTGAACTGACAGTAACTCATTTGAGGCTGTATGTAGAGTTATAGTGAGGTAAACTAGACGCAGCATGTAGGAGAGCTGCTTTTTTTGTGAGCACAGAGTTGTGTCAAGGACGTTGTCACGAGTGTGCATGTTCTCCCTTGCAGCAATTAACTCCACTGATGAAAACAAGCTATAACACAGCCATGTAATCTTGATTATTCACAGTAGTCTCTTAATCATGAAACCATCCACCCATTCATTTTTTTCCCCACTCTGTTCAGGGTCACACGGGGCTTTGAACCTTCACCCCGCTGTCATTGAGCAGGAGGTGGGCTACACCATGGACAGGTCACCGTGGGTCCTTAATCATGCAACACCAGCAACATTTCCTTTCACCACTGAACACCCACACAGATCTGTGTGCCAACACTGTGCCATCACTGTAAAACTGAGTTCCTACCTTCAGGCTCTCAGTGCTGTTGTTCCTGCTGCTGTTGTTGGGGCTACCAGGCCTCGGGTGGTTGCTGAAGCACAAAGCATCAAAGCACAGCACACCGCCCACACAGTCGCCCATCAGACATACCTGCTCAAAAAAAAAAAAAAAAAAAAAAAAAAAAAAAAAAAAAAAAAACCCCCTTTCACTCTTTTTCAGCTCGGAAGAGCTTCTGGTAGGGGAAAGGGGTTTTTTCCTTTTTCC
>JBAMYA010047306.1:0-10480 GCA_037176975.1 Arrhamphus sclerolepis
GTGGAATAACTGAGGTGGAGAGCAGCTGCTTTAAGGTGGAATAACTGAGGTGGAGAGCGGCTGCTTTAAGGTGGAATTACTGAGGTGGAGAGCGGCTGCTTTAAGGTGGAATAACTGAGGTGGAGAGCAGCTGCTTTATGTCAGAATTTGGGAAATGTTTGCAAAAGATTTTACAACATAAAGTTGGCAATTTTTTAATCAAAACTATATGTGTGTGTATATATACATATATATACACACATATATATACATACATATACATGTGTATATATGTATGTCTGTATGTATACATGTGTGTATATGTTTACATGACTTTAGGACCAAAAAAGAAATAATAAAAAATTGCAATTTTACAACTGTTGTAATTTTATGTCAAAATGACACAAAAAGTTATTTTCCAACATAAAAGAACAATTGTAATTGTACAATAAAAAGTCTTTTTTTTTTTTTTTTTAAATCTCAATCTTGCAATTTTTTTTTCACCATGTTTTTAATTTGTGATTTAACAAGAAAAGTTTCTTTGCACAAAAGTCAGTTTTATGATGTTGAACTTTTTGTAAAATTTGAGATTTTATAATAAAAATTCACCTTTATGGAAAAAAAAAGATTTACAACAAAATTCGCTTTGGTATGAAAAAAAAGTCAGTTTTTCTAAATTTAAAATTTATTTTTACTGGAACTTCTCAGGAAGTTCAGGAACAAGCGGGAAAATCCAACAACAGAGCTGGCTGAGCAAGTAAAGACGGTAACCATGGCGATGATGTGGCCCAGAATGAATTTACATCTGCTGAATGTAATGAAGGATGAACTGAGGATAAAAAATAAAAAAAACTTTAAAAAAATAAAAAAATAAAAAAAAACCCCAGAAACAAATCAACTCATTTTCTCACTTTTTATTTTTTGCTTGCAGACAAAAAAAAAAAAAGATATCCATGAAAGTCCAGGTATAATAAATAAATTAACTACTAAAACTGATGGCTAATAAAGCAATTTAAAGAAAAAAAGGCTTATCTTTGCAAGATTACAGAGCTCACATGAGGATCCTGCATCACAGAGAAAACGCTTCCAAACCAAACAGAACTCTACCTGCTGAACGTGCACATCCTTACAGTCCTAGAAGTTTCACTAGACACGAGAAGAGTGCAGAAAGTAGCAAAGCCAAAGCTTATTTCTTTAGTTTGTCCCCCACATATGAAAAGTTAAAAAGTTAAAAACTGAGCCAAGTGCTTGTGGTTTCATTTCCTCAAAATATTGTCTGTAACTCTTGTGGACGACCCGGAAAGGTATTGTTTAACTTGTTCACCCGTATTTGAGCAAAAATAAATGCACTAATAACTGTGTTTTCTATACTTTATCCTGCCTTATGCTGGCCAGGATGAAAAAACAAAACAAAACAACTCCATCTATGGTGTACTTGTATTTTCATGCATACAGTATTGAACTCTTGTAAAAACGTTTGTGTAAATGTCACAATATTACTGAGTTTGTAGCTTAACTGACTGAGGTAAAGTTGCTTGTTTCCTGAAGTAGAGCAGACATATCTTTAGGTTGTGGGTTATGTTTCTCTGGAAATGAACACAGAGTTGGTGAATCTGATGGAATTATTCTTTCATTGCACGTTTTTCAACTGAATTGTTTTGTTTTTTGTTTTTTGGCAGTTTTATAGTTTCTACAACTTCATCCTCCAACAGATTTCTTCCATTTTTGGCTAGTATATAAAAACAGAACTTTTCCCAGCTTTTCAGATGAATAAATTGTGTTTGTTTAAATAAGTGGACACTTTTTAAGACATGATTTTTTTGTCCATATAAGAGTAGTTAAAGCCATTCCTGACGATCTCCCTGTAGGACTGCTGAACTTTGGTGGAAAACGTCCAAAATTTTCTTATTTCCTTGCCCCTCCCCCAATGTGGTTATCTCGTTATCTAATACACAATTCTGTGATATACGCATACTAGACAAAGGTTTATGCCAGGTTCACACTTTACGATTTTTAGTTTTCTAAGGTTAATTCACACTGCACGGCGTGAAATTGGAAGATAATTCATTTACACCAAGTTAATTAATGTGAGACTGACCAGGCGTTAAATCGCGGCTTCATCAGAAATAAACCCGAGTGCATTTCAGGTTCGAAATGCTCATATTTATTCCCGTTTCTCCGTTGTATCTGGCGCTGCTGTTGCTAGGCAACTGTGCTGGGTAGTTTACATCATTTCATGGCGCGCTCCTATTGGTTGGTTAGCTGACAGCGATCGTAGAAGCGGCGATGATTCCTCCGCAGTTCTGACAGTGACGCTGCTGGTATCTGCTGCGGAGTTCATTTTTGCTGAAAGATCTGTCGACCTTTTTTTTTTTTTTACACCACGACTACCCATCTTTCATCTGAGACGGACAAAATCGTACAGCGTGAACCCGACTTAAACATATTTAGGCTGGAAGTGACTGGTTAGATGCATTCAAATGTGTACGTTGGCACCATGTGCTGACATTTAAACTTCATGTTGTGCAGTGAGTTACATACATTGGATTTAAAGTTTGGGTAGGAGATGTTGGGAAAACCAGTAAGAGTCAGCTAGTTTAAAGCTTAAAAAAAAAAAAAAAATAGAAAAAAGACGACCTGTTCCTTAATTCCTGCCTCCAAAGCACATGGCTGTGCAACGAAGAAGCTAAATTTGACAGATAAGCCGCGTTTACATGTAAACGTAAAGGCGTGCCTCTAATTTTACCCCAGTGGCTTTTACATACTGGTTCAAGCAAGGCAGGAAAATCCTGCAAACTCACGAAACCAGCATTACGAAGCAAAGATGCGAACTGATGTCATCTATGCACGACAAACATTATGCACCAATAATCAAAACAACAAAAAAGGTAAAAAAAAACTAAAAAAAAAACCCAAAAACAATTGAAAGTCGTTTACGTATATGTGCTTAAGTACCGACTCATTTCAAATTCTGCCCGAAGACTTCTAAGTTCTTAAATCTCTTCATCTCCGCAATTCAGCATTACTATGTTGACGGAGAGTTAATAAAAGTACGAGCAAACTAACAGGTTTGTTTTCTGCGTCCCGTTTTTAGTGCTGAACGTGTAAAACTTGCTCACGACGTCTCACTCGACTGCAGAGTGGAGACGTACCGTCCATACACGAGTAGAATTATTTCCAGGATTACTTTCACCACCCTCGAGTCGGAATTTACGACTTTTACAGACGATGGCAGTTAGAGACGCAGTGGCACGTGCGCTGTTGGACTGAGCTAGCCAACCAGCGTTATGACGTCATCTTGGGCTGGAAATCCCCAAACGCTCATTGTGCAAAACAGTGATTTCCAGAGGTGGCACAAATATTGGTTAAAAAAAAAAAAAGCAAATAAAAATGACACAAGCAAACCTTCTTAAGCCTTTAAGGAGCCATTAAGTGAGAACTTTTATAAAGCCACAGGGAAGGAGAGAGCTGCAGCAACAAACCCTGGGACTGGTTTTGACAGAAATCCCAGTGAGATGCTGGTAGCTCAAAAATGTCAGTTTTCTGTTTAAATGAACATGTGGAGCTGTGGTGAAGTTTCCTGGCTCAGACGCACATTCCCAGCATTCCTCAGTCCCAGCAGCATGAGACTGACTGAACACATTTAATGTTTAATTTGAACTAAAATCAGCTTTACAGCAGACGTCTGGACCTGCAATGTCATAAAAATTTAAAAAGAAATGCCTTTTTAGTTTACATATTTGTGGCTACACATTAATTTCTGAATTTAATACATATTACAGTTTGATCTTAATTTATCAAAAGTGCCATATGAGATAATAAATCTATTATATGGCAAATGTTTAACCTGTAGGCCGTTTGACGATGACAACTATAACAATAATGGCAAACATACAAAGTTAGTAATAAATATTGAAATATGTTTACATAAAGAAAATAAAATAAAATAAAATAACACGGGCATCGGACCCATATTTGTATCGGCCAAAACCTAAAAGTCCCCGTATCCGAATCCGTATCAGAAAGGTAAAGATGTTAACTGAATATCTGTACACACAATAGTCAGATAACATTAAATCAGCTTTGACATGAAATTCATTTAATGAATTTGAGGTTTTAGAGCAAAAAAAATCCCCCAAAAAGCTTCAGAAAAAGATCTCCTACCCAACCTTTAAGGAAAAAAACAAAATAAAACAAACCAAAAAAAAAAACAGATTAAAGCAGTGTTAGTTGATAATAAGAAACCTTGGTCCTGTGCTGGATCAGTGACCTGTCCAGGGTTTATCCTGCCGCTGAGACCCAAACCAGACCCAAACCCAAAATCTGGAACTAAGAAATCTGAATCTGTAACAGAGATGACTGAACTCTCAGATTGTTACGTACTTTGATTTCCTCGTTACAGCTTCTCGGTTTTGATTCTTAAATTTTGAAATGACGCATAAAAAAACAAACCCTGAACAGGATAAAGCGGGTATGTATAAATGAATAAATGCATATTCAACGACGTTTCCCTTCTGTGTTTTTTAATTAGCTGTGTATTTTATGTACACGTAGCTCTTTATGAGAACGTCTTAAAGATTTAGCTGGAAAACGTTGGACTAAAATGGCTTAAAAGTCAACAGCAGCAGCGCAAAACTGGAATAAAATGTAGAATTTATGAAAGTCAGATATCATTTAGAAAAAAAGGAAGCTTTTCTATCACTTTTTTTCCTTTAATCTAAGTTAAGTTGAGAACAGGATATATTTCGGACTAAATCTATTTTGAGGATCTTTAGGATAGTGATTCCACCACTTCTTTTTCTGCATTATGGTTGCTGTTTTTTCCTCCTTAAATGTGGATTTTCCCTTTAAGAAATTTGTTCACATCTATTGATTTAATTTCATCCCTCAGAAATGATTTCATTGAAAAACATCGGTCACAAACACCTGCGATTATGGAAGTTCTCACTGTTGTTGGTAGCATCATAACAGTATGATGGATTGTAAAGGTTGTTAGGACTTTATCAAATAACTGAAAAAATACAAAAAAAAAAAATCCAAATTTTAAAATATTGATGGTGGAATTCGTTCCAGCACTTTCTTTCCTCATTTAAAACACACATAAACAAAATGGCACTGATTTTAGCTATCTCTTCACAAAAAAACAAAACAAAAAAAAAACAGGGGTTTTAGAAACGTTTTTTCCTTTTAAATTAAATTAACAAAACGTTTTCATAGTTGGGTTTGACCAGAAGACATTCTTTAGAGAATCTAGAGAAGAATCTCAAATAAGATCTCCCTGCTTTAAAAAGGTTTGGATTTTTTTCTCCTCTACACATTTGTTTCTGCTTCTGCAAGACATTAAAGGCCAAAATAAGAGCCCAGCATTCTCACCAGAATAAAAGCCTGTTATTGTACAGGTGCAGTGTGGTTTCATCCTGCGTGTCCTCTTGGTCCCCACAGTTCATCAGCCAGAACAAACCAAACCCGGACACGCCGTCCTTCGCCTCCTTCATTTCAGTGGTTCTCAGCTGCACCGTGACCCAACGTTAATTTCAAAAGGCACAAACTCTTCGTTTAATCATCACATTATCTCTCTCTGAGCTCCCCGTGGCCGACTTTGGGTTCCGACCCGGCAGTTGAGAAACACTGAAATGCAAAACTCCTGTGTGTCATCTCCACAGCGGGTGAAGCTACGTTGAATCTGGGGAGAAAAGAAAAAAATCCATAAATTAAATGAGTGTGGAATATACTTTTACAAGACGTACGCCAATGCATGATAGCTGACGTGTATCCTGCGGTCGTGTACGTCCTCCAAAAAGTATGTGATGTGCATGTGAGATGCAACACCCACTGGAAGACCAGTTAAGTGTCTGTCAGTGCGGCACAAGACTGAAGAAATACTGTTGGTGTTTGTCATCAATTTCCCACATCAGTAAAATGAGACAACAAAAAAAACCTCTTGCATTCTGCCCCCAAGTGGCAACCTTCAGAATTACATTGGCTAGTGCAAAAATAAATGAATAATTAAATTAAACTAAATTATTATTTTTATTTTGAGTTTATTTATTTATTCTTTTTTCCTTTTTTTATTTATTTAATTATTTTTATTTTGAGTTTATTGTTCAGTGGTTGTTTCTGTCATTTCCTCCGCAGACCACACAGCGGTGTTAGCGTGAAATGACAGCTGTCAATCACTGCGATTCACTTCACTGGCTTATTTTCAGTTTTCTAGTTTTTTCAGACTTTTTACCACGATTATCTGCAATCTTTCCCCATTTCGCTGGCATGGTTTCTCGTCTTTAGTGGGCTAACATTATACTGCCCCCTGCAGCACTGAACTTCTGCATGACATTTACGTGGTTTTATACGACAAGGTGACGCTAGGACTGCACGTAAATGTGTTTTAACTACTGATGTTAAAAATAACATTTCTAACGCCGGGTTCACACAGTACGCTGATGCACCGACGTCGACATGACGTCGTCGTAGTGCTAGCGACTGCTCATCTTTCATCCGAGACGGTCAAAATCGCACAGCGTGAACCCGGCATTAGTGATGACAAAGAACCTGAAAATGTAGAAAAGTGACATTTTGAGTTTGTATAGTTTTGTACGTTCAGATGTCTGGTTGAAGCTGTAAGTAAACAGTCTGAATGGCAGGATATATGTTGATGTAACAGTTGGATAAATTTCTGAAAAGGGCAAAAGAAAGGCACTAACATGTCTGCTCATGTCTCCTCCTCTGCCTGAGGCTGTGATTGGCTGATGTCTTCAGATTCCTCCGGGATTGCATCATCGTTCATCTCTCCAGACCCCCCTTCCTTTTCATCCTTGGCACAGTCGTCATCTGATCCCTCCTGTCCTTGTTCTCTCACCTCCATCTCTTCTTCGCTGTCTGCGCACTCTGCTTGTGCTGCCTCCTCCTCCTCTTCCTCCTCCTCTTCCTCATCCTCCTCCTCCGCCTCCACACCCTGGGCCTCCTCGTCGGTGAAGGGCTCCTTGCCCTCCTCCACCCTCCTGGCAGTCTCTGAGAACCAGTCTCTCACCTGCTCATAGCTCATGCTGGACTTGGCCACCAGATCGTCCAGATCTTTCTCGCTCAGAGCTCTGTGCTTGAGGTAGTAGTCCTTTAGAAACGCCTTGCCAGACTTCACCTGCAGGAGGCAAATGGAAAAGTCTATGACAACCTGTTCCAGAAAACTCAAACCTTCTCATCTTTGTTTTTCAACCTGCAAAGAAACTAGACACATGAAATAGAATCCATTTGAAACTGACGGACTTTTGGCTGTTACTGTAAATAAATACATAACTTAAAGTGAGAGGTGACGCCATTTCATGCGAGCAAAGTTGAATATGTGCACCCACCTTGATGAGGCTGATGCCTCCCTGTGGGGAGCGTTTTGAGGGATGTGGTCGACGTGTCCTCCTTGACCAACCACGGAAACGCTTTCTGGGTTTCTTCTGGCTCTTCGCTCCACCGTTCAGCGCTTCATCAACCTGAAAGCCGTCAGATATTTTCAAAGAAGTACAAATATTACGATGGCTGCTGGTTTTATTGCTGCTGTCGCGACCTGTACCAGAAGACACATGGTGCCTCTATGTCACGTACCACACTCAAGGCCTGCGGGCCAACCCTTTTAACCCTTTTATGACAAAACAATTTGTGTTTTTAGGACAAAAAGTGAGAAGTTTACGAAATATGTAATTTTATGACAACATGTTGCAAAAACTTGATATTTTCCAATAAAAAAAATTGTAATTTTAAGTTAAAAACTTGCATTTGTGATCATACAATATAATTTTTTAACAAAAAAGTTTTTTTTTGTTTTGAAAATTTAAGATTTTAGGAGATTTTATTTCATGTTTCTACAGAAACAAAGATGTGATACTTGAATGTTTTACAAAAAATGTGTGATTGTTTTTAAATTTGTGACTACAAAAAGATTTTCTGATTTTAGCATAAAAGCCTCAATTTTATGATAAAAGTTGTGAGTTTTGTGAAATTTTTCTTTAACAACGGACTCCAGGAACTAGCGGGAAATCTAACAACAAAGCCAACGGAGATAGTAAAGAAGAACCGGCCCTTTAACAGTAACCATGGTGATGATGAGGCCCAGGATGAAACAGGGTTTGTTACAGAAATCAAAGGATTTTGAATTTCAATCAGCTACCTTTCCACTCTGGTAGAGGTAGTACCACTTGAGGTTGCTGTTTTTGCAAGCATAGCGCGTGTCTCCAAACCAGTTTACGATGTACGGTCTCGGCAGGCCGCTCTCCTCCACCATCTGATCATATTCCTCCGACGTCGGCCACTGCGTACGGACGAAGGCCTTCTTGAGAATGTGGAGCTGCTCTGGTGTCTTCTTCAGTACCTTCCTGCCAGCGGATGGAGTGCTCTGTTGATCCTGAGAAGAGGACGAAGGTGCAGCAGACTGCTTCACCTTCTCTGCATCCCCCTCAGTGTCGCTGTCTTTCGATTGTGCTGCTGAAGGCATTTTCCGTCTCTCCGTGAACCAAGCGTCCACCTCACGCCTCGTCAGCTTCGTCTGAGCACGCAGCCTGCTCAGCTCCTCGTCTGAGGGCCTGTCTGACTTCTGGAAGCTGGCCTCCAGGATGAGCAGCTGCTCTGGAGTCTTTTCCTTGAATTTCTGGGGTGTGAAGTCGGGGAAGGCATGGCGAAATTTGACACGTGGGTTACTCGTGAGCCCCGATGAGCCTGCAGCGTTGCCAGAAGTTGGCGAAGAGTCACTGGCATCGTCGCTGGAGTCGATAACGATGGTGGCGGCGTTCTCACCACTGATGCTGTCGTTGAGGTTGGCACTGCTGATCCGTCCTCCTCGACCTGCTCCTGACCCGGCTGTTTTGCTGGATAAAGTTTCACTCATTAACAAGTTGTGATGATCCTTCGAGTTCCTCTGATTATAGCGTGTGTCGCTAAACCATTTCTTTATTGCTCGTTTGGATAACTTCGTGACCTGCATGAGCCGCGATATCTCCGCCTCCGTGGCAAACTGCCTCCGACTGTAGCTCGCCTTCAGCTCTGCCAGCTGCTCTTTGGACTTCTTCGGTTTTGTTGCTCCTGCATCCACGCTAAGAGACGCGCTGGCTGACGAACCTGACATCTCAGTGTTTGATTCTGTTGCTGAAGGTTCAGCGGCCTTGGGCTGGTTGCCAGGGACCCCCGCCACTGTCAGGGTGATGGGAGAGGCCACTGGTACAGTGCTGCCATTACCGGTCATCTGAGTGAGGACGAGGCCCGGCTGTCCAACTATCTGACAGGTCTGGAAGATGGACTGGAGGCCGTTGGTGGCGGCAGCTATGTTGGCAGGGATTACGGTGATGGTCTGAGGGACAGTCTGCACCGTGCCGTTAAACTTCTTCCTTCTTGCCTCCTCCACCTGCCGAGAGGAAGAGCACAGAGGAAACAGTGAAACCAAGACTTTACAGACTTTTTTTAAAGCTTTATTTATCCAGATAAACTGTAACCGCTTCTCATTTACAAACATGACCTGGCCAAGAGGCTGCAAGAATAAATAGAAATAAACATGCATTAATATACACAAGACAATGTAGAACAAATAGGTTAAAAGAGGTAGAGCGAGCAAAAAGGAAAGAAGAATAAAAGTGCTCAACAGTTTGTGTGCGTGTTCAGGCTTATCAGCGGGAACAAGTCAATGATGGCGTTTTGGAGATTCTGCTTCAGAGAGGACTTTGGTATCAGAGACGTTAGTTTTAGAGTATTCTGTAATGGGTTCCAGTCGTGCTGCTGCAAAACTGAAGGCATTGCATCCAATGGTAGCAGATGTAGTGGGGGGACTAAATTTGATAAAGTTACTTGATCTTGTTTGATGTGTGTTATGAGCTGCGTGAAGAAGGGACGACAGATAGAGAGGAGTCTTGCTCTGGCCTGTCTTGTACATGAAGAGAAACCAGTGAGGACCAGTCCACCAGCTTATACAGGTCACAGTGATGAGTGTGAAAGGTTGCATTAGTGCCAAAACAGATGACTCAGTGATAAAGTCTGTTGACTTTAAGGGCTGTGTTTGGTGCAGTTCTATAGATAATATCGCCATAGTCCAAAATTGGCAGCACTGTCATCTTAGCGAGGCTACATTCTAGAACATACGCAGCAACAAACTGCAGCAAAGTCTGGTAGCTCTCAATTTTTACTTAGATTTCACTCATATTTTACTATTTTTATTTTTGTCAATTGCTGATGGATATTTCTGTGGGGAGAAGAGTTTACTCAAGAGCAGAACTTCTTTCATTGAAACTGAGCATATCTGGATGATACCACCTGATTCCATCTGAGTTAAAGAGGTGTTTTCATGGTTGCTGCGCTGGTGCAAAGGTGAAGGCAGGAAATGGAGATATAAGCCCTTTCTGACATCAGTCATCATGGGAAATGTCAACTCTCTGCCCAACAAACGCGATGAGATGGAAATATTGGTGAAGACTCAAAAAGTATACCATGAGTGCAGCCTTATGTGTTTTACTGAAACCTGGTTGAATCAAAACAT
>JBAMYA010047307.1:0-10479 GCA_037176975.1 Arrhamphus sclerolepis
CAAAGCCATGCATGCGCACACAGAGGAGCGCCGCGCCGCTTCCATCGGCACTGACCTTCATTAACCTCATAAATGCCAGCGGTGTTTCCATCGCAGCTCTTAATGCGGTTATCAGCACAAACACAAACAAATGTGACACATTCTCGCCATCACTCTAACCTACATACAGATACAGACAAACTGAGCACAGAGACTTTGAAAATGCACAATAAAACCTAAAGGGACGCTTTTTATTCGGGCCTCAGCAGTCTGGGTTTTATATTAAACATTAGTTGCAGCAATGATGATATTTTAGGCTCGCTGTCTTGCTGCAAAGAGCCTGGTCCAAGGGTCTTTCCTCTAATATTTTATCAAAATTATTACCCATCTTTATATGTTTCCTCAAAATTCAGTCTTCGGTCACTTTGGCAGCTCAACTATAGTCGACAACATTTTAAAGATTTTCATGTTTGGTAGCAAAGAACATTTCTATTTAAATCTGAGTAAATCTAAGTAATTCAAGACATTATATTAGGGTTTTAGTTTTATTGTGTTATTTTCCACAACATTTTGACCTCTGAAACTAAATAAATGGCAAATAAGAGATAACCAGACCATGAAAACAGTAGTCAGCTTCAGGCCTTTGTGGAGACCTCACAACAAAGGAGCAGACAAGTTTCAAAAACATCACTGCCGTCATCATCTGTGAAATATCAGGCAGATGATGATCTGCTCAGTAATAACAAGACCCAAATTGACTTTTAAGTTTTTGCTCCTATGTGTTTTCAGGTTTAGTCAACTTTCAATACCTTATTTCTTCTTCAAACACACATGAACCAATATCACGAATGTGAAACACAGATATGCAACTCAGACAATGCAATCTACATCCTGGATTGTGAATTTCTGAAGCTGAACAGCTTTTCAAATGAGATTTAGCAGAAACCACTCAATAAATGTCATTTAGTTTTCAATGAGTCAGTTATTTATGGGTTGCTCTTATCTTATTATTAACTCACTAATCTAACCATATTTATAATTTCATGACATTATATTTGTCACATTGTTGCACAAAATGTCTTCGGCACCCCTGATCTTGTTGTTTTATAAAAGTTTGATGTTCCTCTTCAGTCTTTTTATCAAGGTGCAAACAGAAAATATATTTGAGGAACACAGATTTATCAAGTGACTGATTATTGTCCATTTTTCAAAAATCAGCATCAGTCATAGACAAACCCTTGTTGATTGACCTCAAAGTAATAGAAATACAATAAAACCACACAATACTCACAACAAACTTACTCTATGGGCAAATGTCATTTTCAAGTGCAACTTCCCTCAGAACTACATAGTTTAGTTCTGAAGCCATCGGCTTTCATCAAAAAGTTTTCTTTATTCCTGACTTAAAGGCATGCATGTTGCCTGTAACTCCTCACACAGGTACATGTACAAGGCAGCTTAAGGTCGAAACACTTGATGTCAATAGTGCACAGAGGGACACGCAGCCATGCAACTTCTCACCCACACAGTCACAAAGACATCTACAGCTTCAGCGAACACCCACACATGGGTGACACACAGGATGTTTGGAGTCCAAAACGATCTTCTCAGGGTCCCTTTTTTTTCCAAGGCCGTCACCACGGCAACTTACAGACATTCCTCTATCCCTCTGAGGGTCACCGAAGCCAACACTGTCCGGGGTGAATGTGTGTATGTGTGCGCTGGACTGACATTAGTGTCTGTAGGGTTACCAAACTGATATCTAGATACATTTTGGTATGTGTGAACCTCCGCCCCCAAACACACACGCAGATAACTTAAAAGACTAGACCACCCCTCATGAGACGTGCCATGACCTTGATCACAGTAACCAACCAACATCTGTCTGTGCTTCCCCTAGTTTTAGTTTTCAGATCATTGATGCTTCTGTTCTCTTTTATTTTTATTTTCGTGGTGAACATTTCAAGGATACTTTTGATAATATTATGCAAATAATAACAATGCTCATTTAAAAGCCCTGATAAACCCTGATCATCATTATTACTATTGCCCCAAAACTGTAACAAAATCATCAATAAATTACATCAAATATGTTTCCAGTCAAATTTAGCTATAATATACAATTTTTTTTTTTAAAGCAGCATAAAATGCAAATTAACATCTCTGCAGCTGAAGTGGCTAATCTTTCATTAAAAAAAGCAC
Organism: Arrhamphus sclerolepis; assembly: GCA_037176975.1. NCBI lineage: Eukaryota > Metazoa > Chordata > Actinopteri > Beloniformes > Hemiramphidae > Arrhamphus > Arrhamphus sclerolepis. Next base: position 2,182 of record JBAMYA010047307.1, read on the forward strand.
ACTTGATAATGATGCAGTATAAAGTACAAAAAATCTCTTAAAACAGTGTAAAAATGCAATATTTCTTCACTTGAGGAAGGATATAGTGTTGGGGTGTTGAAATCACTGTACACAGATCACACTTTTTTGTCATTTATGTCATTATTTATTTGGTAAGTTTGTTTACTCTGTAGTTTGCGTTTTGTCCTCTGTTGAAACTTTTCACACCTACTGAAAAAATCTTGTAACTTAGCATTTTCACTATTTTCGGAATTCATCTTTTTCCTTTTACACAAACTGTGTAAACACAAATTGTGTAAAAGGAAACATAAAAAAGGAAACATAAAATGTTTAACAAGGGGCTGCTGCATAGCCTAGCGGTTAAAGCAGGCGGCCTGGTCTCTATCTCTGCCCCCACCTTCCTGTCTCCTGACTGCAAATAAAGGCAAAAAAATCTTTAAAAAAATGTTTAACAAGATCCTACAGTTATGTTATTCACTAGAGTCAGAGGGCCATTTCTTAGAAACTACATTTCACTGCTCTTTGAGGAAAATATTGAAGTTAAAAATATATAAAATGATATGCAACCTCTTTTTGAAGTTTTACATGATTAGTAGGATGAGACTAGCTTGAAGAGTGAAAGAGACAAATGGGGTAATACAGAAATGATTCAAAGTCATCATTAACTTCACGATAAATGAAATTTGACGGCAACAACTAAACAAGCGGGCATTGACCTTTATAATAATACCTAGTCCATGTAGGAATTTTAACATACCCATGTCACAGGGTAGTTTTCACAGATCTAAATAAAGCGCTGAGTTACTTAAACGCTGGCTCTTTGATAACTGTGAGGTGTTTCACTATGGAAATCGCCTACTACTGAAGCTCCAATGATACCACATCTGTCTGTGACAGACCAGTTTAGCCGTGCACGGGGCTCTGACCCCTCATATTATCTCGGCCAACTGACTCCTCCCAACTCACTCTAGACAAGGTTTCTTACCGTGCCCATACAAGAAGCGAAGTGAGGTGACACACCTCACTCTGTTATCAAAGAACCAGGGTTTACGTTAAGTAACCCAACGTTCTTTTTCTAACTTCACTCAGTGTATCAGTATGGGAGATATGGCCCACTCCCGGATTGCAGCTGATCTGAGGCTTTCTGGGAGTTTGTTCCAGACGAGTGGCGCATAGAAGCTAAACACAGCTTCTCAACGTCTGGTTCTGACTCTGGGAACTGATAAAAGACCAGATCCAGATGATCTGAGGGGTCTGGTAGGTTCATACTGGGTCAGTAGGTCACTACTACATGTATTTTTGTCCTAAAACATTCAGAGCTTTATAGACGAGCACCAGAACTTTAAAGTCTATCCTCTGACAGACAGGCAGCCAGTGTAAAGACCTCAGAACTGGACGGATGTTGTCCACCTTTTGGTCTTTGTGAGGACTCAAGCAGCAGAGTTCTGAGATAAGACGAACAAAGCATGTCCTATCCAAAGCATGTCCTGCAGCAATTCAGGCAACAAACTAAACTGCGCGTGAGCAAGTGATGGCTGAGCCACATCCAGCAAATAAAAGTACACAAATATGTGAGGCGTGGCCCAGCTGGCTGCCGCGCAACTATCATGCACTGACACCCCTCTAAATAAGGCGCATGGTGTGGCCTTGCTCTGAGTAGAATGAGCTCTGATCCACTTGGGGGCTCAGCACCTTTGCACCTGTATACCTGCACTGGATTGTGGTGTATAGCATCCACAATCCAGTGCAACAGTCTCTGACGCGACAGCGGCTTGGCCTTTTAAGGAGTAGCCATGAAAAAAACAGCTGATCAGACCTCCTGATGCCAGCTGTTCTGTCAACATAAGACTCTCAACACAAACAGGAGCCACTGTGTTAAGTTTCTGCTCCCCCGCTGAGGAAACAGAGGGAGATAAGAAGCTGACTGCTTTGCTGAGGAACATCTGTATGATGATTCCATCACCCTCAGCGCAAAAGCTGGATTGGGTTGCAGACACACCTTGGTGAACACTGAAGCCCACTGTAAACAGGAGGGGTAGACTGACAGTCTAAGCAAATCACTCACCTGCTTAGCTGTGGTCAAAGCCAAAAGCAAGAGAAACTGCATTCCTATGATAAATTCCCCCCCCCCGTCTGTGACAGAAGGTCCCTGCAAAATGAATCTGAATGATCTCTGCCACCCCACCATGGGGCTATCAGGATAAGTGACACTCTACTATCTTGCTCTTGTTAGTGTCAGGGGAGATCAGGCTGAGCGGTCACAAGGCATATAGCTGGACATTTGGCCATGAGTGAGCCAGCACATCCACCCTTAGTGGTGCATTGTCCTCATATAGGGAGAAAAGCAGTGGACACTGGGTGTTTTCCGATGAGTCAAAGAGATCTACGGTGGTCCTGCCGTACCACTGCCAAATTTGTTCCACTACTTGGTGGTGCAGTTTCCAGTTGCCATACAGAGGCTTTCCCCGAGACAGCAGGTCGCCCCTCTGTTCAAAACTCCACTTATTTGAGTTGCCTGAACAGAAAGAAGCCTCATGCTGCCCCACAAAATCAACTTCTGGCCAGCCTGTGCAGCTGCAGGGAACGTGTACCACCCTGGCGATTGATATACGCTACCACTATGGAGCTGTCTCTCTTCACTAAGAGATCTCTCATCATTAAAAGCCCCAGTTTCACCACTGATATGACCGATGCCATGAGCCCAATAAAGTGCATGCACCGTCTGAATGACATGAACCTCTCCAGCTGGAAATGAGTCATGCACTGGTAGAAGGACGTGATCCTCGCCTCTGACAGCATAATAAGATGTGAGAGTTTATTTTGAGATCTAAATATTCCATGCATTGCACGGGAAGTAAGCGTCTCTTTGTCCAGTTTATTCTGAACCTGAGATCGATGACGTGGCAATTCACACCGCAATGGAATCCCTTATCGCCTGCTCCCGTGATGCAGAGCAAATGCAGTAATCATCATGTATGAAAATGACGCCCTGGCTTCTCAGTGGGACAGCGCTGCTTCCACACATTTACTGAAGCCAGAGGACACACTTGCAGACTGAGTCTAGATGAGCAAACCTTAGAAACTTCCTTTGTGGAGGACAAATGGTGACATGAAAATATGCATAGAGAAGATTGATTGTTACAAACCAATATCCTGGACGAATTGAGAGGAATTCTGAATGTGTACTTTCATAAGTGTTCGTTTAACACACGTAAACTGAGGATGGGTCTAACTGTGACCCGTTTCTTCAGGATGAGGAAATATAGGCAGGGTTCAACATAACATCTTTTACCTACTGGCTTACCTACTTTAACTCACCCTCGACAAACAACATCAGAGCAATATTGGGACCCGACATTGACACCGTTCTTCTTTAGAAGAGCGACCGTCTTTTTGAAAGAGACGAAGGGCTTTTCCAATTTAACTGTGTGGTGGGCAGTGTTGATGAGTTTAGTAACCTGCTGGTGACGCTCAGTGGCCCCTGTCTAACCCAAACATTAAGCAAACCGGCAGCCAGGTTGTCCACCACCCGCTTAGCCGCCACCCACGGCAAATGATTTTTACTCTTGTTGTGAACATCAATGGCATGTTTCCTGAAATTTTCGGGACCTTTAAAAAAACGCTCCCACCCAGTCAGCCTTCGCTGGAAATTGCTGACAAACTGAACAAAACATTTCACCTGTGCAGCTAAGTTTCAGCCATGAATACTGTTGAGTCCATGAGGGAATAAAAAGCTTCTTTCTTCTTTTAGCCTCATACCTCACACTTCTACCTCTTTAGCGGACATTTTCTTTCTTTCTTTGTCTAAATGGTGGTTGGCAAACAACTTTAAGGTTTCTTTCTGGCAAATTTCCTGAAAAAATCCAAATCTCAAATTTCGACTTGCCCATGACTCTGATTGGCCAGTTCGTGCCAGTGACTGGCCAATCAACTTGGCCTGCATGTACTTTTACTGGCCCTGGGCCATGGGTAATGTCGGACCCTGATAGGGAGTAAAAGTCTCCTCGTCTGGTACTGCTCCAATCGCTTTTTTGTTTAACAAGCCAACAATGTCATTCTGCAAGACGTGTGGGGAATCCCCACTGGCAACTGAAACCAACATACCATCGTATTTGGTTGGTTTCACTGCAAATTGCAATCTGTAACCCTGAGAGATTGTTGCCATTACCCAGGGGTGAATTGCGCATGTGCACCACCTCGCTACCCGAACAGACAGGGGTTAAGCTGTCGACGCGATTCTGCTAACAGAGGTTTTGTTTTCAGGGTGAAATTCTGGCCTTGGCAACATATCTGGCGGAAGCGCGGTTTTTATTTCTTTTGCTACCCATAGAACTGAACGGCTTGCTGTGGAACACTGAGTGCTTGGTGACACCAACAGAGTCATTTAAACTCTCCGTCGCCTTTCTGTGCATGAGAGGGAGATAGAAGGACTCCTGATGAACTGGGAACTATAGAAGTCTCCGAACACAGAGCACTGGAGCTGAACACCTCTCTTAACATTTTCCTCCTTTTTAATGTACGGGAAAGTGGTGAGTTACGTGTCAGGTCGCCCGCTTCTTCTTGCTCTCTCCGCGGTGGGATGGGCAGTTTCTGGCAGCCGCTGCTGCATAGGAGTGCTTGCCCCATGGTCATGGGTTCTCTGTCTTAACCTTAAATTGCTGGCTCAATAGTCCATCTGCTTGTTTCTCTGTCTTAAGTCCCCTCTGCCCTCTGACTGCGGCAGCTGCAAAACCAGGTCTGTGCTCTTGTGGGTGGGTGGGTGGGGGTGGGGGGTTGGGTGGTTAAGGCTGGCTTGTGATGTAAACAAAAGTTGAAAGCTTCACCGTCTTGTTTTCTGTGGGTGCTTGTTTCTTTCATTTTCTCCAAGGCTGGAACAAAGAGACCTTTAGTGGGACCATAGGCTGCATTGATTATTTCAGCCTTTTGGGCCTCACTGAGCTCCAAAGGTTTAACCAGAGGGCCCTCTCGCCTGAGACTGCCAGTCCCATGCGACTGCAGCCCTGGACTCTCCTGGATCAGTGTAGGATGAGATCAGTTACAACTAGGGCTGGGCGCGTTAACACATTAATAATGCATTAGTAATTTAACATTAATTATTTTGACGTTAATGCAGTTATAAAAATAAAAAAATGAATAATAAAAACTTTTACTTTGAAAGTCCGTTCTTCTCAGAATCTGAACAGACAACCATGGTTCACGGAAAAGAACTGGCAGGGATTGAAAAATGGACGTTCTGCAGTTAAGGTGCATTCACATGTATGTGGTGTGTGCAGCGTCTACATACGTCTCCATAGACTACAACAGTGGCCAGGTAGTTCCGCCGCTTTTTGCAATTAATTGCAAAAAGTCATGCAATTAATCGTGATTAAAAATTTTAATTCTTGCCCAGCACTCGTAAAAACACAGATCTCATCCTACAGGGCAGGGCTTGGGGCAGGATCTCTCCCTGGCACAGACAGCAGTGTGACAGCATGAAGTGACCACACTGACTGGGCAGCATATTTATGCATCCTCTGAAAAACATATGTGGTGACAAGATCCATTTTACTGGGGATCTTTGAGGATGGTGGAACTAATCTGCGGTTTAGGTGAAGGTGATAAGTCACTGAAGGCTCCACTGCTGGGGACTCGGCCAACCCCAGTTCACCCCTTGGATCTCCAGCTTAGAACAGCCCATGTCGGGAAGCTTGCTTTTAAAGGGACTTGACCAATAATGGCTCATTTCTCTCATACATGCAGGAACAGCTGGTAAGAGCTGTTTTGCTGGTGGCAGGGCTGGTGGAAGCCTCTTACCGTCATAGAGATCATGTTCTGCCCTTTAGCATCCTGAACAGCTGGCCACGGAATACTCAGTTTCACTGCAGCCCGTCTGCAGACATCCTACAGGTTGTTGTCTGCTGGAGCAGCTCTGTCAATCTGAACATAGGGTCTTGCAAACAACTTAATGCCAGGCAAAACCACAGCCCACCTTGATGTGTTAGGTGCAGTCAAACAACCGAACACTACTCTGCTAACAAAAAGGCGCAGCGGAGGAACAATGCGCCTTGACGCTGTAACTGTTCCGCATAACCATGTAACTATTGCCCTTCTTTCGAAGAACTCACTCAAAACGATCCAGATCAAAGCTTGGAAACTGCATTCAGTGGTGTATACTGGGACACCTGAGAACTGTTAAGTAGCTAACCAATCCTAGCCTGAATGTGCTGGAGGAGCTTTGGTGTAGTTTCTCACAGGGAGAAAGCGAGAATGAGTTGGTAGAGGCTGGTTGGCTGGGATAATATGAGGGGGCGGAGCCCTGTGCATGGCTCAACCAGTCTGTCACAGACAGATGTGGTGTTATTGGAGCTTCAGTGCCTGAAGCTTGGCAAATGAAATTCTCGATATGATGGTAAATAAAACATGTCAGATGTTGTTTTACAACATCTGTAGATGCAGCTAACAACAATGATCTTCTGCAGCTGGGATTGTTTTCACCTTTTCACTCTCCTGCAAGACTCCTCCACCTGTTGTGTGTGTCATGCTCATAAACACTACTGTGGTTCTGCTTCATAGCTGGTAGAACAAAAATATTTTTTTTGATCCCATAAAGACTCCACATGAACACAAAGGAGAAGTTGATTCAGAAAGCAGAACAACAGCATTATAAAAATTAAAAGAATAAATAAAAAAGATAATACAGAGAATTCCCACAAACAACTGTGACAGTATAAATTATTAAAAATGCATAAACATGGAGATATATCTGTGAGCTTCTGCATTTTGGAGCCAGATTCAAGATCAACTGTCATTCAGACATAAAAGGCGCTGATGTTTACTTTATGCACTTAATAATTTAAGCTCGTTTACATGGAATACAAAATTTTAAAAACATAAGAAAAACTTTTACAGCAACCTTTGCTGGTTTATAATACGTGCACACAGATGGAGTGTATGCAACCAGGAGATCACTAGAGCTGATCACATTCAAAATAAGCTCTATCTGTGGCATCATGGAGGATGTGGGAAACACACACATACACACACACACACACACACACACACAGAGTGCACTAGTCGTGGGGTTAACAACACTGATAGAGATGACTGTGTTCTTGGAAACCTGTCACAAGCTGTCAGCTACGAAGCTTATGAATAAATGTGACACTTATTGCACTGCCCTCCTTGCATACTTCGTACTTCTCAGAAATACTGATATATAAGCCAAACATGAAGAAGTTAAGACGGTACACACAGATTCAGAGAACTGGAAGCAGTTCCGTGTAAATGAATTTGCTGTGGCTGCACACACAAGACATTACCAATTAGCAAACCTGACAGAGCAGAAAAAAGAAGAAGAGTATGAAAAAAATACATCACGTTATGTATCATGACAGGATGATAGAAGTCAAGACGTCAAGGTGTAAAGAGCAAACTCAGAACTGAAAAGGGGCACATTTTTTCATGACTGCAAGCGCTGATATTCACCAACACAAACAGAGTTGTATTCCGAAGTCAGTTTTCAGTCATATATACAATTCAATATTTCTTACAATAAATATTATAATTGAAGGGTTTGCTCTTTATGCACAATTTTAAAATTTAACAGTGTTTTGACAAGAGAATCAACTTACTGAAGCTACAATGAAGCACTTTGTCATCCTCTTTCCTCATGCAAAATGTTGCACAAAATGTTTTTCATCAGTGACATGAAGTTATCAGCAGTACATGAAACTACTGATATTTAGGTCTGTGAAATAGTTTGAGCTACTGGCACATTTTTGTTTAAATATTACATTTTAAAATGTTTATTAGATTCAGAGATATTTACTTTCAGGATACAAGAAGTGTTAACCTCATGGTACTTTTCTTGGTGATTATCTGTAATTTGATGATTTGTAAAAAATGTAATATGATAATAACACTGCACTGAAGGCTACTTTCTGCAACTGTTTGCCATTTAACTTTCTTTTTTTTTATTATCAGGTTTTGGTAATAGACTGAAATTCTGGACACGGAATCACAATGTGTCTGACCAGAATGCCACCAATAAAATAAAATAAAATAAAATAAAATATTTAACTACAGTTCTCCATCTCTCTATTGAGGGATGTCTGATGCTGTGAAAGGCAATATTTTAAAATTTTGTAGGAGTAAAACAGTGAGAGCTTGGCTTTGACAACTGATGCAGTATCCTGTATAACACCTTGCTCTCATGTTCAAATATCTGTCTGAAAACAACGCACAGAAACAGATCCACTAACTTAGAAAGGGAAGACAGATCATGTGACTACATATGGAGGTGACATATGTGTGTGTGTG
>JBAMYA010047308.1:0-10479 GCA_037176975.1 Arrhamphus sclerolepis
CCCACGCAAGCACGGGGAGAACATGCAAACTCCACACAGAAAGGCCCCTGTGGAGGCTCGAACCAGGAACCTTCTTCACCCCTGACTTACAAGAACAAATCTACTGATCATGTTTCTTACAATCCGCATCACAGCAAAGCGTAGTTACACTTGAAGACAGATGCACATCAGACTTAAGCTATGGTGTAGCTTAAATACAGAACTATAAATCAACCTAAACACTGACTCAGTGTGTCCAGTTGGCCCAGATTTGCACGATGGAACTTAATGGTCCAGCCATAATGATGAGAACACGTCCAGTTGCCTTGATTCAAAGCTTTAAGAGTTAACATGAGCTGGATGACTCTCAGTGGTTTCACCCTGCAGGTGAAAGAAGCTTTAGTTTAACACATATGCCTAAAATTCCCATCAGCACAATTTATCACAAACTGCAACACTATCACTGAAGTGCAACACCTTTTATGACTCTGTGCTCAGACTTGACAGATGTGGACCAATATGCAGGAAGAGTGTTTTGGTGGGTGGTCGGCAAAGAATAGCGAGGTGTTAACCCACAAAGCAAGAAATAAAACTTCAAAAAAAAATTTTTGGTTTTGTTTTCAAGAACAAACAAAAGGAAGACCAGTTTCCTTGATTCAGACCTTTGAGAGTTACCATAAGCTGGATGACTGAGAGTCGTATGTTCATTCCAAAAATGTTGAAGAAACCAAAGAGGAATAAGTTCGATGAAGCGAGGAAGACAAAATCTCTGACTGGTATTTACTCTTTCATAGGATGGAGACCGAACAAATGAGGGAGGGTAAATCTTGGACTGGTTGACTAATTGGCAAGAGCTATTAAAAGAAACAGGAAGGAAAACTCTAATTCTGTCTTTACCCATTTTGTTGGTCATTTGACATCATTGGATTAATGTAGGTCAGGGTACAGTGTGTTTTTTTTTTCTTTCTTTTGGATTTTTCCCATCTTGGATTTCACCACGGCGAGTTTGAGTTGCACATATTGATTTGGCATAGGTCCCATGTGGGATGCCCTTCCTTGCGCGACCGTCACCATTTATCCTGCTCAAGGTTAATGAGTTGGACAATAGAGGAGCTCGGTGTCGTGCCCAGAAAAACCAATCTTCTGGTTGAAGGGGACTCTACCCACCAGACCACGGCCAGCTCAATTCTAAATGTGAGGCGTTCTACCGAAACGGGTGTTTTCTGTGTCAGTTCCCATCATGCTGTGCATGCTGTGGTGTGCCAAGCAAGTTTCACTTTGTATTGGGTGCTGCTAAGTTTTGCAACGAAAAGAATCACAGCTGCAGGCATGTCTGTGTTTTTGTACTTGTTGGCCAGGTGTTTGCATGTTGTTTTGATCAGGTTTTGGTATTAAGGGAGTGCTTTTGCATAGTTTGCACAAAAAACAACAACATACAATTCTTCTCTGCTGCTGAGCTAATGTGGAGTGTGTGTAGTTGGAGGCGCTTACTTTGCAACAGCGTTGACACTCTGGTCTCTGAGTGTTGCTCCTGGTCTCCCTCATGATGGCAAGAGGCTGAATGAAGTCTGTCAGTACAGTGGACAGTTTTTCCGGATGTCCTGAGCTCACAGGAGGACTTGACCAAACTGCTGGTATGGGAGGGTGGGAGTCACCTTTCTCCACTGTGGTAAGAGTATTGGAAATGACAGGACTGCATGACTCAGCAGACTGAGACTCTATGGGGGGTAAAAGGGGGTTTTAGTGCATGTCATTACTAGTTAAAGTGCCAAAAGGCTATGTTCTGTCACCCACTGTGAGATGCAGGACTGGATGCCTGGAGGTGGAGGTCAGTGCAGTTGGCAGCAGGATGATCTTCTTGCAGCTCCTTGACTGGTGTTTCTGCTGTGGAGTGCCCCAGGGGTGTACCCCAGGACTCCGCCTTTTTCTCCAGTTGGCCAAACACAACTGGGCTGGATCCAGTACTGAGGCTTCTGGCTGCGGGCCGAAGGTGGTGCAGACCTCCTCGCTTCACCAAGAAAGACCGAGGCATCTCAGAGGGCTGGGAAACTCCTACACCTGCTTCAGAGTAAGCTTGAAGGCAAACCCGCCCCCCCAAAAAAACAGTTGTATTTAATTCAGTATGCGCACCATTGTAGATTTTTATGAAACATGAATAGTTTATTCATACTTTACTGAAGAACTTTATGCACATGTATAAAAGCATAGAAGCATGCAGGGTGAAAGTGTTGTTTCTAACCAAAAGAGGGCAGCAGAGCTGTACCTTCCTTCATAAATCTGCATGATCAGTTGGGCAAGAGCAGGATCATTTGTGGTTACAACTACTTCTGAATCATTTCAGCTTTTTTAATTTTATTTTTAAATTAAATGTGTATTTTGCTTTCATTTTTGCATGACATGCAAATAAAAATGTAAAAAAAAATCAATCAATCAATAAATAAAGTAGCCTCAGGGCATTTTTATTTTTTGAGTCTTCTGAGCCTTTTTGAGCCGGTCCCAAGCCCGCGCAAATGCAGAGGGTTGTGTCAGGAAGGGCACACGACGTAAAACTAAACATGTGAGTCACAAGACCCATGAACCCCAGACCGGATTGATCAAGGCCTGGGTTGACAACAAAACTGGGTCGTTGTTGGTCAAGACAGAGAGCAGAAATGCGAGTTTGTGGGCAGAGAGAAATGCCGGCATGCAGAGCAGGAAGGTGGATATTCTGTGTTCAGGAGTCCAGGTGGAAATGTAGCAAGCCTAGAAGCTTAGGTGGTGAAAGAGAGGTGACCTCTGTGGATCAGGAGGTTACAAAGATTAGAAAGACTGAGATGAGGAGAACATTGAAGTGGATGAAGAGTGGAAAGGCACTTTGGTCCTGATGATTGTACCCTTGGAGGTGTGGAAGCGTCCAGGAGAGGTGGCGGTACAGTTTTTGACAAAGACATTCAACAGGATCTTAGAGAGGGAGAGTATTCCTGAGGAATGGAGGAGAATTGTGTTGGTGATGATTTCTAAGGATAATTGAGACATGCGGAGTTGTAGCAGCTGCAGAGGAAGTTGATGAGACAAGCATGTAAGTTATAAGAAAGAGTAGTGGAATCTAAACTAAGAGCAGAAGTGAGTATTTGTGAACAGCAGTATGCTTTCATGAAAAAAGGGAGTACTATGCAATATTTGCTTTGAGGATGCTGACAGAGAAGTACAGAGAAGGTCTGAGGGAGCTGCACTGTGTCTTTGTAGACGTCGAGAAAGCAGATGACAGGGTGAAAGGGTGAATCGGTTCACAGATAGCACACATGTGGGTCTAATGTAGGCTTCCATCATTAAGGCACAGCCCCGGCAAACTTAATGTGGGCAAGACGTGACCTAGAGGTCATGAGCTGGGACAGACTTTGGTTATTGTTTCGTGATGTACAAGTTGCATGTTAGCCAGCTTTGACACCGATTATGGCCAGAAAATCCAGATTTGGCCCATGTGTGGTTGGTGTTTTGCTGAGTTTAGGCAACCTCACTCATGCTCAGTTCGTAACATCTGTTTGTGTAAAAATCTGGGCCAAAGAAAACTGCAGACGCAGATGATGATCTGGAGAAATGACACCTGATGTTGGTGAGTGCTACATTTGAAAAATGAAGCTGGAGATCAAAATGTCAGTGGTTTCATGCTGCAGGTGAAACAATCATCACCATGGTTACCGTTAAAGAGACGGTTATTTGTTACTTTCTCAACAAGCTATGTTGTCAGATTTTCCCGCTAGTTCCTGGATTCGGTCGTAAGATAAAAAAGGGAATTTTTATTACAAGACCTCAACTTTCACAGAATTTGTGATATTTGTCACAAAATTGATACTTCTGTTCTAAAATCCCAAATATTGCCAAATAACAAATTTAATTGAAAAAAAGCAGAATTTCTGTAAAACAACACAACAAAAAGACCCAAAAAGTTTGCTGTGAAATTGGAAATTTTGCAAGATCAAGGTATTTATTTTTCAACAACCAAGATTCTTTTTATCCTGCAATCACAAATATCTCAAAAATTTTGACTTTTTAACTGAAAATTTCTTTTTTGTTTTTTTGGGTTTTGAAAATATTAACATTTTGTAACATTTTGACATAAAATTACAAATAATATAATTTATAATAATATAACTTAATAATATAAATTTTCTATAATTTCAATGTTCTATCTCTAAATCATGATAAAAAAGTAGATTTTACAAAAATCATGAGTCAGTGAGTCATGATTAACGTTTTGTTGCAAAATCTTTTTTTGTTTGTTTGTTTGCTAAATTGTGACTTTCTGACATAATCCAGCTGCTCTCCACCTCAGTTATTCCACTTTTTGATGTCAGTACAGACTCAAACGGGCAGTCACATTGAAATTTCCTCAGAAATGTTCTAGTTATACGTGTATGATTGGTTTTGCGCTGCCTCACGGGTCAGATATAATGAAGTGGCATGCTGGATTTGGCCTACAGGCCTCGAGTTTGACGCATGTGCTCCAAAACTGCATCGTTTCATCCATCCTTTATACCTGCTTCTTCCAATTCAGGGTCACAGGGTATCTGCAGGAGAATATCCAGCTGTCTTCAAGTGACAGACCAAACCTTTACTTCAGTTTATCCTGCCAGACTTTTACTTTGAGATGCTTCCATTCCAGCTCATGGAAGCCCTGTTTGAGTCTTTTGTATGTTTGTTTAAAGTTAACAGATAGGTCAGACTGGAGAGCTAAATCAAAGCCGTGACTGCAGCCTTGACGTTGCCCGTGACTCCAGAGGACAACCACTGCAGGGAAGGCAGTGCAGACATGTATGTTTCATGACACACAATCATCAAGACACTGATTTCTTTGCTTCAGGTTTTTCCTTCAGTGCTCTCTGTCAGACTTGCTCTGACATCCAGACACCAACTCGACCAACTCTACAGCATTGATTTCTCTCCAACTCAACCTGAACTTTGAACACTGATTTCTTTCTTTTTTTTTTTTTAGACTGATTCTGCTTCAAGACCCCAATTTGAAGTTTCTGAAACAATTAATTTCAGTTCAAAACTGATCTCACTTTCCAACTACATATGTATCTTAAATATTTAATGTAACAAAATGGAGATAACGTGCTGAACAGTCTGAGCTCATCGAGAGATTTCTTTTGAGATAGAGTGTTGTACAGACTTCATCCATCAGTGACTAAATTCTGTTAACATCAAACAGAAATAAACATGCAAATACTCACCAGTTCTAGTCAGCACAGACAGACTCACAATCACTGGAAGTGTGACAGAAGGCTTGTATCAGGCCTGAAAAGGCACATGGTCAGTGCAGACAGACGCGTCTGATCTCAAGTGGCTCTCTGTAGGTCTGTGATGTGATGAGGAAGTGTTGCAGCTCTGACACTTCTGAACTGACACGCCGACCACACTGCTTCCTCACACACATGAACCCAAACACTGCACGCTCGCACCGGCAGCACAAATGTCCCCAGCTTCTACTTGAACAAAAAAATACATGTTGCAGCTGATACACATGCTAACCACGGAATGAGGCTGATGTTGGTGGGAGACATGAGTCGGATGAAAGAGGAAGCTGGTGGATGGCTGTGCCGAAAATTCTTCAGAAAGTGTTGACACACTGTGTTGACATGCCTGTGTTACTAAAGAGGCTACTGAGATAGCAGAGGCTGATGCAACTGTTGATTCTCTTCTACAGCATTCATAGAAAATACAGATGCAGCAACATATGTCAAATCAGAGAATTTGTGATGACATGGAGAATTACAATATGTTCTCTCAAACCAGTGATACTGGTGGGTGATTGTACTAAAGATTTAGCAGAATCCATGACAGTCTGAGTCTTTTGGAGGGGGTGGAGGTGGGTGGGGAAAGCAGTTGGTTATCACTGCAACCAATCAGGGCAACAAACAAGGTGATGTATTCACAACGATGCAAACTAGTTCACTGAATAGTGTTGTGGAGAGACGGCAAAACAATGAAAATGGAATCCAAAAACCAGTAAGCTCAATCACTCAATAACCAATGACCAAGCCAATATCTTTGAAAAATGTAGTAATTCATTCTAACACCTAACATCAGACAGATGTACATAATTATGTTCAGATTACTTCTTGAGTTGCTTCTTTTATCGTTAGAGTGAGTTTACCAGAGTTTACCATTTGTAAATGAGATGGACCTCATCCACCACAATCCCTAAAAGATTGTTGCGGAAGTCCAAGTCTTTAATTAACTATTGATGTCAAAGTCGCTTCAAATAGCCATTGTTTACCATCCAGGCTACAATGTCTTAGGTCATCACATTAATTCCTCTCAGAGATGCTCTACAAGGACAGACTGATCTAATTGGCTCCACAAGACTTTTGGGTATAATTAATATGCTTCATTTGTAGTAGCTAGATAAACCTGCTGAGAAAATTCAGGAAATACTTTGAAATGTTTAAAACTAAACTTTCTCAAGGGAAGAATGGAAGGGATTTGCACGTTTCTCCTCCTACAGTGCACAAAATTGAATAAAAGAATCTTGAGGAATTTCAAGTCCTACATCTAGAGCTGTCATTTATCAAAAGATTATATAACCTCATGAAACCACAATCAGACAAGGGATTACTGCAGAAAACCTGCCAAGCACTACAACACAGATCTACATTCACAAATGGTTCTTAAAACTTTACTGTAACTATGTTGTCCAGATCAACATCTCTGGGCTCAGAGGCGTCTGGCATGAACCATGAAATGCACTGCAAAGGTGTATTGTACTGATCTTGTACGTGTTCTTTTGCTTTTTTGTAGAAATGGGTAGCGTTTGATCTGGGCCGAAGATGAAAAGAACCATCCAGACTGGTATTAGCAACGGTTCCAGCAGTCAGGATCTGTGTTGGCTGGAGTTCATAGCAGCATGAACGGGAAAAAAGAGCCATACGGTTTTAAAGCAACCATGCAATATATTTTCCAGCAACATTCATTTTCACCCTCTTCAGGTTGTGAAATAGGTGCTTCCTCAGGTGGAGATCTGGTTGAGGAAGAAGAGGGTATAGGTACCAGACTGTTTAGCTTAATGTGTGCATGATTTTCAAATAAACAAACCTCAGCTGGGCTCAGATAGATGCTCAGGTTGACTTTTTTTTTCATGTAATTTTTCATGTTTCCATGATTTGCAAATAAATTCTTTAAAAATCAGACAATGTGATTTTCTGGACTGTTTTTTCTCATTTTGTCTCTCATAGTTGAGGTATACCTATGATGACAATTACAGGCCTCTCTCATCTTTTTAAGAGTGAGAACTTGCACAATTGGTGGCTGACTAAATACCTTTTTGCCCCACTGTGCATACCTTTATTGCTCTTAGCTCCTTCCCATCTTGGCCAGGGCACTCTTGAAAAAGAGACCTTAAAACTCATGATTTTTTTTCTCAGCCTGGTTAAATACAGGTTAATAAATAAATAAAGCTCTTAGAGAACCCTTAATGATACTTTAGTGCAGTGCAAATACACAATGGGTTTAACATTAAAGTAAATGCTGTACAATCCATTTTAAAATGGTAATATAAAACTTTCCCCTCCAGCATTTCTTTGTGGCTTTTGTCTTCACACAAATATCAAACATCAGATCGTTATGCATTTGCCTCAAGGCTTAACAGCTATTGGCGACAGATTAAGTGAAATGATCGATTGCACTTTGCAAATAAGAAAAGAGAACAAAACACTGAAGTGGTAAAGTGGTATGACCTTTGAGTCTTGCTTCACTCAAACGACTTATGACAGTGGGTGTCGGGGGAGGGGCAGGCTCATCTTTTGCCTCATAAATCAAACTTTTATCTTCAATATTTCCTACCCTTCCTATCTATATCAATTAAACAATGAGAGTGAAAACTGATCAAGTGTAAACCATGTTGTCAGTTAATGAATATAAATTATAAAATTCTGCTAAACAGCATTGACCTCATACAAACCTTGAGTAGATTCTGCTGGCTCCTGTTAGATGTAGTTTATTATCATGCGTAAATTGTTCCTTTTGCTTTAATCCTGTTGAGCCAGCTGTGTTACACACGGTTATGTTTTTAAAAGATACTGGTTCAGTGTTTGTTCACA
This sequence comes from Arrhamphus sclerolepis, assembly GCA_037176975.1. NCBI lineage: Eukaryota > Metazoa > Chordata > Actinopteri > Beloniformes > Hemiramphidae > Arrhamphus > Arrhamphus sclerolepis. Next base: position 8,058 of record JBAMYA010047308.1, read on the forward strand.
CCTGTTATTCTCATATTTTGTTTGCAAAAACGGAAATAATCGCCTGATTCCATTTTCATTACATTGGTGTCTCTTCACATCACTCTCCTGTTGACTATATTGCCTTGCTCTGAATCTGTCACCTTGTGTGTTGCTCTGAGTGGTTGTAACCTTAACCAAGTGTGTGCCGAAGCAATTAGAGAACCAACAGCTGGTCCTCTCTTTCTGTTTCAACGCAGGAAACTCGAGTACCACATAAATGGTATCCACTGGGTGGGTGCACCTTGCATTTTGGACTGCACCTGAACAACCAGTTTTAAACAACATCCCAAAGGAAAAGGAGAAGAAAAAGAAATGATGCAAACTGCACCGTTTTCAGAAGTCACTGATTTAGCATGAGGGTAAGGACGAAACATGGAGGAATATGAATTTGCTGAACCTCACAAGAAACATCATGTTATATTCCTGTCAATTTGTCCAGGAGCACATCAACACTGATGGTTGCAATGTGAGTACTGCAGAATATTTTGTATAAGGGAACAGAACCCACACTCCTCCGTGGTTTCCAGACTTCTACTTTTCTCCGCTGTGACTTCTGCTAATTATCCCAAACCAAGTAGACAAGATTACCACTCATCTCTCAGTCAGAGTTGACCTATTTCTTGCTAAACCGATGCCAAAAGTTCGAAATGCAATATCTGCCATCAAGTGGATACCATTTTTGCAGTACTCTGGCTTCCCATATTGGATTTAAGTTGGTATGTTGCAGCCAAGTGCTGCTGATCATCAACCATTGATGAACCCATTCATCAGCAGGTGTGTATACCTTTATAAGGAATTTTCTGGTTTGCTAACACAGCGTCCGAGAGGGAAAGACATAAGTAATGGTCTAAGAGAGGCAAATGTTGCTGTGTGTCAATCTGGAAACGATTACAAAATATTTTCCAAACAATCTGGCTTTCAGTGTTCTACAGTGAGAAAGAGTATCCACATCCCAGGAGTAGAACAAATTTACTGAAATGTCAGACGGTGCACTACTAAAAAGCAACATCTCAGCACACAGTACCGGTGATGAGAAAATGCTAAAATCACACAAATAATGAAGATCTGACGACACATTTCACCATATCAACAGCACCAAAGTGTTTAAGATGCCCCAATATCCATTTCTCAAAATACACCAACATGAGGACAATAAAAACAAAGCAAATTTTATGCTGTAAATGGTGCGCAGCCAGTACATGATAGACGTGCATGAGGCCACCAGAGGAAATATTCTACAGCCATTTAAGCACCACAGAAAGGAGAATTACACCCAGGGGGACCCCGAATGAGGTGATGGGTCCCACACATGCATTATGCAGATTACATAATTAATTACACATATAAAACTGCCTTCTGACACCTGCATGGCAAACCTGTGCCATGCTTAAACCAACTGTTCAATCCAGAAGTCACAAGAAGAAGAACAGTAAATAATTAAGAATGACAATAATTAAATCATCCTCATGATTCATAATCAGTACTGTATCGTAAATTAATATCAGTCCCTCATTAGCTAAGGTACAGCTAGTGTGCAGCTAGTGTTCGTATGTGGGGCCTGGCAGAAACGCCACTGCCCACTATCAAATAGAGCAAACATGGGTTTATGATATGTTTTTTCTTTTGTTTTGTTTTGTTTTTAGCAACCACAGGACCTGGGCAAGTTGTACGCAATGTGTCAACCGTGATTTCCTTTGAGTACCAGTATTCCAGAGACAAATGTGAAGTCATCTGACATCTCAAACCATACAAAAAATCCTGAACATCAGTTCAACTGAAAGACTGTAAGTGAAATCCCCCCCGTCCCTCCGTCTATGATCAGACCTTGCATTACAGGAATAGAGGGTATGCATGTGATGTCACAGCAGCGGATGTCACTGCGGTCACACCCCACTGAGAGGCAGAAAGGTGGAGATGAGTGGCATCGTTAGCTTAAATACTGTCTAAACTTAGCAACAATATCAAAAATAAGGGGAAGAACTGGTTTGCGATTGATTGCACGGACAGGTTTGAAAGGCAGTCGGAGATATCTTTTTACAGGCTACCGAAAACTGAAGAAAAGAGAAACAGATGATTTGTTTTTCAAAAGGAAAAAGCTGTGCATACAATTCTGTAATACTCAGATGAACACCGTGTCTAAAGCAGGACTGACAAATTCTACAAATTCTTTATTTGAAAATATTTAAATAGTTTTAACATAACTGTCAAGTCAGTCTAGATATTCTTATGTCTCACTTTCCAACCTTAAACATGAAACAGTGGGGAAATAGCCAAGATACACCAGAAAGCACTGTAAGCCTCGATTTAGAACAACAATGTAAAACATAAGGCAGCACGGTGGCTTAGTGGTCAGCACTGTTGCCTCACAGCAAGAAGGTTCCTGGTTCGAGCCTCCACAGGG
>JBAMYA010047309.1:0-10478 GCA_037176975.1 Arrhamphus sclerolepis
GCGTATCTGCTGTCACCTTGATCCAAGATTTAAAACGCTCAGATTCCAAAGTCCTGCAAATGCCGACTCAGCTGTGCTCCGGTTAAAATCGGAGTGTGCGGCATTGTTGTGGAATGTGTCCCATGAAGAGGAGCCGTCATCTACTTAAACAGCACAGCCAGAACCAACTGCATCTTCCCAAGGTACAAAAATTATAGAATTTGGATCAATAAATTTATTTGCATTGATTCATGTATGAACTCCACTTTATGTAATGCTTCATTTTCAGTCATTGACCTGTGGAAGCTGTTGGACCTTGATGCTGAAGAAGCGCGAGCATCCAGAAATACTACAGCTGATGCCATAGTGGAGGTGCAGCGTTACCTGTCAGCCCCTCCTCTTGAACCATCACTGGACCTTCTGGTGGACTGGACCACACACAAAGCCCAGTACCCAGACCTGTACCACCTGGCAGACCAGCATCCTCCAGAGTGTTTTCTAAAACTGGGAAACTAGTATCAAAAAGAGAACCCTCTACTGTGGCGAAACTGTTGTTTTTAAATAAAAATGCCCATACCCCCATATGTACATAAAATATATGGAAAGAGATACATACATGAAATAATAATAAGTCAGTATTCTATTTTTATCTTCATATTCACCTACACTTTACCTCTCCTACTATTACTACTAACTCTATCCTTTTTAGTAATGATTTTGGCAATGGTTAATCTAGATATTATTCATTATTTATTTAATGTTGGCCTGAGGAGCAAATTTTGTTCTTCATGTTGACATGTTGAATGACAAAATGAACCTTGATATATTGGTAGGATAGAACAAGAAGAAAAAGCACATGAAACAAAGTTTGCTTCAATTTTATTTAGAAATAGATTCTTTATTAATCCCCCAGACGGTGAAATTTGTGTGTTCAATAGCCAACATATATACAAAGACATACAAAAACACAGAGGGAATAAAAAAAAAGAGCAAAATTTATCAACAATGGTCATAATAATGATAACAAAAGTACATTTGGTAGGATCATCAACCTTTTGCATGGCTGCAGTACAACCAGTGTGCCAGCAGGTGGCCCCCATGTTCATAATGAATGAAGCTTCGAGTAATGAACCAATTTTCAACATAATGGTCCAAAAGGGTTCAAAGCCCCATGAAGCCTCACTTGGACATCACTAGTGTTAAATTCCGCGAAAGGACATTAGGTTGTTTAATCCGACATAAGTGTTATTATTAAACACAAAAGGGATCATTATATTTCTCACGTGTTGATATAACTTAAGTGCCTACCTCACTGGACGATATAGCGGCGTTTCTGAGCGATGTGTGGCCCAAACCATCCAAAAGTACTGAAATCCAGTCTGGGTTTTACCTTTCTCCAGACCTACTGAGAGCATGCTGCGTTCGTGAACGCTCAGAGATTTGCACTTTTACTTAGAGACTGAATTTCTGACGCTGTCGCATTCGAAAACCAAAGTGGATCTACGGCTGCCCCGTTGCTTTGCAAACGGAACAAACGCTATATTCATCTGCAGTTCGCTCGTCAAATAAATACATGCATGAATACGTTTATACTATAAAGTTTTATTCAATAAAAAAACTGAATAAAATTCGGCCTATATTGATTTATTTGTTTTTTTTTATTTTTGTTTGTTTGTTTGTTTTGGGTGGGTGGGGGGTATTTTTAATTATTGAGTTGAGGAAGCTTAGTCGTGTTTCCAACACCTATGTGTCGTTTCATTCGACATACCGTGTTGGGAAACCAGAAATCCCGAGTCTTCTGTTGCCCGTGAATGCAACATCATGAACCTCCTTCCTTTGTGTTTGAAAGTATCAGTTGAAAGCAGAAGTCCGTCAGATTTCTCTTATGTCTATGAGACTGCAGCCCGACTTCTGTATTGATGAGGTGTTTTTTCACCACTTTCCCATCCACCGCGCCTGTCGTGATGGAGACGTTGCCACTTTAGTCTCGCTTTTACAGTCAAACCAAGCTCATCTAACCGCTGAGGACTCGTGCTATGGATGGACTCCCATACACTGGGCTGCACACTATGGACAGGTAATGTTTTCATTATTATCAAAGATGTAGCCTAAGTAAAGCAGTTGTTTATATTTGTTTGTTTTTTAATACGACTGTTCTGAATACTGTGGTTTTAATAAATCACACGATATTTGTTTTCAGTGAAATCCCAGTTCCGCTTCATGTTGTAAGTCACTTGAACTTTTATATGGCTAAGGAAGGTACAATCCCGGCTGGAATTAACAATTTAAAAAAATGTATTTATATTGATATTTCGTCTCATTCGTACTATAAGTGACATTTCTTATGTCAATAAAGTTGTATCGAATTCAAAGCTGGGGGGGCGCGGGGCGCGTTCCGCTCGTACTGGTTCCTGGTTGGTTCCAAACGGTTCCAAAGCGTCCAATCGCAATCGGGGCGCCAAAGCTGACGTGATGACGTCAAGAGTGTAAATAATTTAGTCCAATATCTAAGGTGTTTTTATTGTTGTTGTTATGTTTGTCGTTTAAAACCAAAAAAAGTTAAGCTAAGATAAGCCTTTAATCGTCTCCCAGCGGATAAATCCACACTGTTACAGTAGCATAAACAACAACGAAATCATAAATAAGAAACGGAAAAGAAACGATATGATTTTTGGGATCAATTTTGCGGGTACTTTTCACAAAAACTGTGGTGCAATATGTGGAGATTTACATGTGTATTTTTGGAAACTAGAACATGGAGAAATTGCAACTTAAGACAGGAGTCGCAATTTTTTTTTATTAAAGACAAAAAAAAAAATACACAGTCCATCTCAGTCTCAAAATTACATGAAGTGCAAATAAAATGTTTTTTTGTATGCAAATGGATCTGTGTGTGTGTGTGTGTGTGTCTGTCTGTGTGTGTACACTTAAATATACGTGTGTGTATGTTTTTATCATTGTGGGTTGTTCTCACAGCTGGAGTGTGTGGTGCACCTGGTGCAGATGGGTTGTGAAGTGAACATCGTAACCAGCCGTTTCAGCCAGACACCAGCACACACTGCTGCATTTGGAGGCCGTCCTCACTGTGTGATGTGGTTGACTCAAGCTGGAGCAGACATCAACAAGCAGGTCGGTCTGTGTTATAGGCTGTGATTTTTATCTTATTTATTGTACTTTGTTGTATTACAGGCTACTATTTAATCAAAGCTCAGTGCCATTGAATATGTGATAAATGTAAAATGTGAACCAACACATTTAGACAGTATCAGAAGAACTTAACCACCCTTCTGTGACATCACTTATAGGTTTCTATAGAATTCTTGTGGAAGCCTCTTTTTCTTTGTACTGCTTTGGAACAAGCAGGCCTGGATATTGAGTGGAGCATGCCCATCTTAGTTCAGTTACAGCTACCTAATTTAGTCTGTCTGTCTTAGCTTATGCTAAACTAAATATTACTTTGTTAGTTCTGATCAAATCTGTCCAAACATCAAGTGCTCCACACCTAAAACTCTGCTGGCACCTGCTAGTTGGTCAGTCTGCCACTGGCAGGGACAGACCTGTTAGAGCCTGTAAGCCTACTGCGGGATTATTTACTTGGAAGGATCTTGAAATGATTGGTTGTTGCTCCTGCCTCCTTCGACCAAGCCATGTGGAAGGAGCTGTGGAAGGAGCTGTGGAACTGCGTGCAGACATCCACAATGGGGCCTCCAATTTCAAATATCATTCCAGTGGCGACATCACAAATGAGTGCTGCATTTAGCTAACATTCAGTTAGCTACACTTAATCCTTTTGACTCCAGATCAACTCACAGCCAGTCACAGTGGTCTGTTAGTACAATTAACAGCACAAAAAACAGATTCTCCTTGAAATATGAATGAATATACTCTATTATGCTCTTTATTCGTGGCATCAATTGCATTTCACTTTACAGTAAAGACCATTATAGAAACTGCAACTACGAGACAGAAGATGGAAGTGATGGAAGAGAAAACCTGAGTGACTGGACGTTTAATTCTTGGTGTTGTAAATGCTATTTCACCTCCACACCTACAGGGGAGCAACTGAACTAAAAACGGCTCATCTGATGCTCATCTGTTCTACTTCAAAATAAATTCTGAAGTTAAAAGTTCCGAGAAATTCTTTCTTTTAGGTTCTGTCTTTGACAGGTTTTGTTTCATATAAATTGCAGTACAGTTTATTGACATTGGTAGGTTCAGTTGGACAATTTATGTCAATATGCTGAAACATGATGCCGTGATCTGTTCTTAAATTTCAGCAAATTAGAACACAGTACTTCCTGTCCTCTCACCTTTGTTCTTTTTTGTCCCCCTCATTGTCATTCCTCTAACTTTAGTTTTCATCCTTTTTGCAGGACTGTGTGGGTGAGACTCCCATACACAAGGCAGCTCGCTCAGGTAGCTTGGAGTGTATCCAGGTCCTGCTGACAGCAGGTGCTAAACCTCAGTGAGTATCCTGTAATCTGTCCTCAGCGTAGCAACACGGCAGCTTTGTCATAATTAGTGTGAAGCCCAGTTTCAACTGTGCATCTGTTGGCTCAGGTCAACTCTTTGTTACTTAGGTCATGAAGTATGGTCTGTGTATGAGGTTTGGTTATTTAGTTGCTAATTAACTTATCATCTTACAATACATTGTATTACAAGAAGTCAGACGAATTCTATTTGTGTTACTCAACAAACAGTATATAAATGAATGAATAAATAAGTAAAGTTGTCAAAATTCCTTTTTTAATCCTCCTCAGTAGACCTGCATTCTTTGTAAAAACTGTAAACAGCCTTACAGCCATGAAAACTATATTTTACTAAAGCTTGAAAAAAATGCAAATTTTATTTTCAGACGTCACTTGTCTTTAGGTACGATTGTTTAGTTTTGTTTTTTTCTTTTTAAAAAGTTTGTGATATAGTATTTCAGTCCATTGAGACTGAGATAGTTGTTTTTTTTCTCTCCCCATGTTGGGGTTTTACTTTCTTCCACTGTTTTTATGTTATCATACTTCTGAATATTTTTGATCCTGGGTTGCATTTTCTGATGAGCATCTGTAGGCCTGGTCCTGCTAACAGCATCACAGGACAAGATCAGCGCACGTGGCTCAATGTGTTATCATGAGCAGAAAAACCAGTCGGACTACCGTGTCTCTCCACGGTAGTCGGCTCTTCTGATAGCTGCGCGACGGCTAAATTCAAAAACACCGGCTCGAGTCGGCTTGTTTGCCCTCGTCTCCTCTCTGCTGTCCCACAGACGTAAACGCAGTGATACCAGATCCTCCCACTTCCTCCCAAGCTTTATTTCTGAAACGTGACACCGCTATTTATATTTTCTTTTTCACTCCATTTTCCTGTAATGCAGGTCTGATCATAGATGAATACGAGCTGCTATAGACCTGCCTCCTCTCTGCACTCTGATAATAAATGATACATCGGCCTGTAATTCTGTTGTGCACAATCCCAATATAGATTTCAAAACTGAATATTTTCTCTAACTTTATTCCAAAAGTTACAACCGTCAATTTTTGTTAATTTTCTGGTGATGAATAATGATCATGAGTGATTTTCACAGCCTCACAATAAGATTGGTTAAGCGTAGAGGAAAGGCAGTCCTCACCAAATCCAATAAATATTTTTCATATATTCAGCTTTTAGCAATAAGAACAGTTGGTTATTTTAGGTTTGTTGATTAGATGCCTTTTTGCAGTTATATGGCCTTTTCCCACTAGTACCGGCTCGACTCGACTCGCCTCAGTCGTTTTCCATCACAGTTCAGTACCACCTCCATGTGGGTGGGGCTTCCACAGTAAGGCGGTGACGTCTTTATATGCAACGTAAAGGTAACGTAAATCGCAGGCGTTGTTGCAGAGTTTTAAAAATGGCAGGTGGGAAGGAGTAGCTCTCATGACTCATCAGTGACGTGACTCTCTGGCCAATCAGTGGCCTGCATCCTGGAGACATTGCATTTTGGGCCCGGGTCAGCCTGGTTAGAACCCCAGTCAAGTAGGCACCAAAAAATCAGGCACGAGCCGGTACCATGAGTGGAAAACCCTTAAAATGGAGCCGAGCTGAGTAGGTACTAGTGGAAAAGGGCCAATAGAGGTCATCAGTCTTATGTTTGATCGTCGCTAGTAAGTAGTCAGTATGTGCTGTGTGACTGATAGAATCCAGTCAGACTGTTAGAAATGAGACATTTTGCCTTCTCTGATGAAGCGGTTTTCTCTCCCACGCTGTTCAGTTTAAGGAATGCCAGTGGGCAGACGGCAGCAGACTTGGCCCATGCTCATGGCTTCCACGACTGCTTCTGCTTCATCTCTGATGACCAGAAACATCTGCAGCAGCTCAGTGCACTGACTGTGAATGTGGTGCATCGTGGAAACTGTGTTCCTCATGGTGACGGTCTGCTCAGCAGGAAGAGGCAGCTAACTGCTGTGGAAAGTCATCGCCTGAAAAAAGCCAAGAGAGCTGAAGGTAAGAAATACTACTGAGAACCACGCTGCTTAAAATATAGTTCACCAAAGTCGTTCACAGGGTGAAACTTGGCAACTTTACAATCACATAAAACAACAATGAACATCACACCTTCAATTTCCAGCTTCAGATTCATCGCTACATGGCACTTATCACCTCCAGAATATTCCGAACAAACTCCTACTCCATTCCTCTTCTGTCCACACAATGATAGGACAGCTAAGTCCTGCTCCTAAACATCTAGCCTTGCTACCTTTCCCGCTGGTCTCCTGAACAAATAGAATATCCATCTTCCTTTTGTGCATCGTGCCAACCAACTCGAGCCTCTTCTGTCCCAGTCCCAACATTGAAAGGGTTAGTTTTCTCTCTGTCTACAGACAGGCTCTAGTCCTCTCCATCTTTGACCAGCAGAAGCCCAGTTTACTTACAATGTTTGTAAATTCATACATACATCTGGAATTCCAATGTAAAGCTAAAACCCCTTAAAACCAACACATGGAAAGGCAGATAGGATAAAAATGTGAGCCAGATGTCCTGGATGCAGCACCAACACAAGAATATGTAACAAATGGGCTGCTAAAAGCTAGCTTAAATCAACTAACAAAGAGGTTAGTCCTGTGATAATGTACAGTTCTGGGCGATGGGACCTTGAATACGTAAGTTACAATTAATGAGCCAATATTACAGTATTAATTCATTGTTTGCCTTCATAGATCACTGACAAGCTTTTGCTTCACATAAGCTTTGTTTTATTACTTTACAAATTTTAAGGTTGTTCAAAAGAATAACAATCTCTCCATTGATCTTCATAAATCGCAAACATTTCCTCGAAGAACTGAGGAATGCTTGAAGAATTAGCGTTTCCGTGAATCGGTGAGCTCGTATCTTGTTGAGGAACCACTGTTTGTGACAGCCGTACATCTGCTGCATGGAGGTGACCAAACTGGCAACCACCAACAGAACAACTGGGCTAAATTCCACACTGAGGTCCAGGATTGGTCTGGCTACTCCATGAGGTTAATGTTTTTGGTCTGGAACTAAGATACTGCTGCTTACTGTGTTTGGGGTCATTGTCTCGTTGAAACACCCATCTCAGGGACATCCCCTCGTCAACATAAGAGCATGACCTCTTCAAGTATTTAATTTATTCTTTAATTTTAACTACTGTCTGCATATTTTAATGGTTAGTCACAAAACCTGGAAAAAGCCTTTTTATTATTTGAATATATATGTAGTTTACCTTGCAGCAGATATCAGTTTTCATGTGTGTGTGGTATGCTAACGCTATAAACTTTCACAGAAGGATATGATAGTCACAGAGACCACATTACATCATCTGAGGACAAATGCAAGAACCAAACAAACAACTTTCATAGCAAACAGATGTGTTTTATTATTATAATACTGTTTTTGTAGGACTCCATTGCTTCAAAAGCTCTAGAACTCACTTCTGTAATAAGAATATTTGAACCATACACTGGCACATTCTCTTCACTCATACACTGGTATAACATCATTTTGGTGATGATTACCCTTGTAACTTTTATTTTTTGTCATTTTCAGTATCAAGCGCTGTGTTGACGCAGGTACAGAACAGCACAGGTGATGAGGTGGAGAACATGAATTTGGAGCACAGCTCAGGTGAGTGTTTCATTAAAGCACATTTATTCATGGTGATCACACACACACACACACACACACTTATATGATCTACATACGAAGGTATTTGCTTTTATCTCGTTTTTTCAAGATATGAGAGCAACCATTTACTTCTTGGTTTTTTGATTTCTTCTTATTTTAATGCTAAAGGCGTCTGCCAGGTGGCTCATTTCAGTGGACATGTTTTCTCTCAGCTCAGTCAAAAGATGCGTTTTCACACTGACAGATTTGAGTCCATTTAAAACTTAAATCAGCCTGAGTTGGTCCTCCTCCTTGGTGGAGTTCAAATCATCTGTTGTGAACACAATTGCACCAATGAGAAGAGAGCCAAACTCTCAAAGAGGTGGTTTCAGGGGCTTCTTGGCAATAAATCTTACACTTCTGGAAAGACTGATTATTTCCCTTGTAAATGGTGCCACATTTTGTAAGTAACATTCAAATATCACGTTGTCATGATGAAGGTGCCAGTTAAAATCTGTGGTTATTTGTGATCCACTGGGTGACTTTGTGAATGAGCCAGATACATGATGGGAACTTGACTGTCTGCTGGTCACCCAGATCTCTTTTAACCAAACCACATAGCTGTCTGTCCTCTCAAACTTGGACATCTCAGGTTCAGCTCATTTTTGGTTCAGATCATATCTTACTGGGCATCTTTCCACTGGGATGCCTCAAGACCCCTTCTTTTTGCCACATATCCACTACCTCGTTATTCAAGTGCTACGCAGCTCTATCTGTTCTTCCCACCAGACGGTCCCACAACCCCTGCAAGTAATTCAGCTCGTCTCTCTCGCCTGTCCGCCTGGATGAAGGAACACCACCTTCAGGTGTTGGCTCTCCCTGCCCACCATTCAATCAACCACAATATAAACAGAAACATTTCCTCCTCCACCGTGGCTCCTACAAAGGTCATGATGGACGATCAGTTATCCTTCTCTGACCATGGTGCATCCGTTTCTTGTTTGTGCCACTTTGCAATTTACAACATACTGAAAATAAAACCATAACATGCAACACAACTCCTGGTACAGGCTGTGCTGATGTCCTGCCTCATTACTGCAGCACTCTCCTAGCTGGTCTCCCTGCTTTTATCACAGGACCCCTACAGAAGATCCAGAATGCAGCGCTGCATCTGGTCTTCAGCCAACCCAGAATGGTCCATGTCACACCTCTGTTCACTGAGCTTAACTAGCTACCTGTGGCTCTTCATAACTATTACTTTCTCACAGGTACTGGTTTATGCTCTCAGTTCATGGACTGTTTAATCCAGTTACACAGGAATAGGTGTACGTTTGATTATTTTTGTTTTCATGTGTGCAGCGATAAGTTCATTTTGATATTTTAAGAAGTATGTTAACCTCATTTCAAAAGAAGAATAGGTAGTAAAGGGATTTACGTCAAGGTGATAATAGTGTTCATCCATGAAAACTGTCTCCATTCATTAGAGCTAGAAGAGACGAATTACATGCTGCTGATGAGCTCAGGAAAAACAAAGTTTTTAAAGGTATATAGCGGCTACTATACCTGATGAGAGACGGAGGGAGGCGCAGACAGAGAGCTGGAACAAAAGCAGGCGTGGATTATTCAGGACCAGATGTTTCACCTTCATCTTCATCTTCATCTGTCAGTTTAATATTTGCTCCCTTCTCCCATTTACATTTCACATGTTCTGAGATAACTGCAGACACAAATATGTTCTTCCACTTAAGTTACTAATGTTAATAATAATTTGATGTAATTAATATCAATTTTGCCCTTAATCACTGAAAATACAAATGAGATCCCATATTATATATTTTTCTGTTAAAGTAACTGCTGAGCTTTAAAGGGCAACTTACAGGTTGGACACCACTATAAAGCATAGTGGACATTAATAATAGAACAGTTAGATTTTCAGAACCAGAGAAATATATAACTACGCCATAAACGATATGTTGAGATAAAATTGTATAAATAACTTCCGCATCTATGAAGCACCGAGCAGAAGTGACGACACGCGAGGGAGTGGCGCCTCAGTCAGCATCAATGACTGTATATAATAACGGTCTGCTACTGTCCTGTCCTGTGTCCAGAGGCATGTCTTTCCCTGTCTTCCACCAAAAAAAATAGAGGAGAGAGGAGATAAAGTGGATGATCCAAAACCTGGATCATCCACTTCATAATCAAAGTCCTCGTTCTCTGGATCAGACTCTGGCTCCTCCAGTCCCTCAGCTCCTTATGGCTCAAAACCGAGCTGCAGTCCAGGCTCCACATATAGAGATTGCCTCGTTTTTAGCTTGCAAACAACAAAAAAAAACAACTGCAGTACACACTAACTATACAGTCCAAACACCAAATATCACAAATCTCTCAACTTTTAAAACGAT
>JBAMYA010047310.1:0-10478 GCA_037176975.1 Arrhamphus sclerolepis
CCCCTGTGGAGGCTGGAACCAGGAACCTTCTTGCTGTGAGGCAACAGTGCTGACCACCAAGCCACTGTGCTGCCCTATACGTACTTCATTTCAAGTTTTCTCTCGATGTTTTTCAAACACCACTCGAGGACATAAAGGAGAAGTTTACAGAAATCAAACACACTTAAAAATGCATGTAAAATGTAAAATGTCCCACTGAAGAGACACAACATAGCAGTAATCATACTATAAATATGTTAACAGCTCCACGATGTAGCAAACAACTATAAGACAGGCCTTTCTGAAGGAGATAATGTTTGAAATGTGAGCTGTGATGACATAAAGAACCCAGAGCCATGAGGACTTCTGAGGACTAATATCTGTCCTAACAACTGTCCCCCCTCATGTTTATTTTTTGACTTTCATGTGAAATTAGAGAATGTGTGACATTTAAACGGGTTTGATGCCTTTAAAACTTGGAGTATTGGAGATTTGGTTTCCACCTGGACAGTTACAGTTACTCCAGGACGTTAAAGTTAAAGTTTCCAGCCATCTTTTCCAAATCAAACAAAAAAAAAGAAAAAAAAGAAAGAAAATTCTTCAAGCAGTGATCAGTGGGCTACAGCATTACATTTGCTCCAGTGTCTATTGGCTCAGACAGCATTATTAATGAAGTTTGGCCTAGATTCTTGAAAACAGAGGTATGAAGTGTACACAGCAGCGCTGCAGACACACAGAACTGTCACAGATCTTATTGAGCTCACCATATTACAGTGAGATTAAGTTTACTTGATGTCTGTGGAGGGAGCTCCTCGTAAACTGTCACTTTCTATCCTCACAGAAACACTGAGCTCAGTACGGAGAGAGATATTGCATATACGTCCCAACTCCATCTGTTACCCCCCGTGTTTTCAGTTCTTTCTCTTTCTTCTCTCCACATTTCTCTCCTCCCAGCTGACTGAGCTGTTCTGTTCCCAGCAGCCCACTCTTCTTCCTCGCTCCGTATTTGTTTTGCTGCTAATGTAGTCTCTTTCTCACTGTGGAGCTGAGATGATGCGGTGGTGGGTAACTCTGTGTCTTTCGTCTCCCTCCTCCTCTTCCTCATAGCGCTTCACTTCAATAAAGCTACAGTGAATTGGTTCAGCGTGTGTGTTTAATTGGTTTTCTCTTTTAAGAAGACTCCCTGCTGGCCCAGACGGAGAAGCCCCTACACGACTGGGGCGAGGCTCATTAAGTGCTGCCGTGGTATTTTATTTGGGACAGAAGCCTGTCTTCGCGACAATAATCTGTTCCCACATTATTACCCACCTGCAGCTTGATGATCCAGAAACAATAAGCAGTAATCATCGGTTAAACAGTTAAAAAGACCGACCTGGTGGAGTAAAAATAGTCTACTACAACACAAACAAAAAAATAGCTTCACTGCAAAATCAATATCCTGCATCCCAAAAATATTATACCACGCATTCAGAATCGAAACTTTGATCGTATATATGCTCCATCAGATGGACCACCACTGTCCGAGATGCCAAATTAGATGTTCATTTACATGAAGAGTGTTGCGGATTTATACATATTTACTGGTATTTATTTTCAATAAGCCATGTTCCTGGAAGGAAGTAACGCATTTCATTTTTCTAACTGTCTGCAGCCTGTTTACCGTCGGGGGACCCTTGTAGCTGCAGAGCAGCTGGACGTGAGCACCGTACGCTGAAGTACTGGAACCTGCTTCAGAAAGCGGGCTATGATGAACCTGAACTTATCCCAGATCAAGAGCTGTTGTGGAAGCACAATTATTTCCTAATAGACCTTTTTTTTTGTTTTTTAGCAAGCCTCCTGAAACAGACTTCTAAATGAAACTTAAGGATTTTGAAGTAATAAAACATCAATGTTTAAGGAAAAAAGAATGAATTGACAGATTGTAATACCAGACATGGCATTACAACCTCTTTAAACATGCCTGTTTTTACCTTTTCCTTTTCTTTTTTTTTGTTGCTGTGATTATATCACTCTGAATTTATTTGCATTATTTTTATTTATTGTTTTTCACATTTGAAAATGTAACAACTTTTATACTTAGATACAAGAACAAATGTTTTCACCCCCACCCCAGGGGACAAGCAGAAGAGAGGAAATTAAATAAATAGGTAAAATAATAATTAATAGAATTAAAATTAACGGACAATGTATCAACAAAGACAATTAAAATAAACAAACAAGTAAACAAAAAGGGGCAAAGCATAAGATGTGTGTGTGAGGACAATGAATGACAATTTATAAGTGACATGCAGTGCAAAACTTCATAATTGTTCAATGTAATAAAAGGTAATAAAAAGTTACCACATCCTGCTAAAATCAAAAATTTCACTAGGACGTCGTAAAAACCAGTCCAGTGTTTTCTAACTTCAAACGTTGTAGGGCACCGCTAACCCACTGCTTGTAGGAGGGAGGGGCCTGTTTCCAATTTAGTAAAATTATTCTTCTCACTAAGAGGGTGACAAAAACAATGTGATCCGAATGTACTCGAGGAAGATGGTCATCCTCCCTTTGAATACCAAACACGGCTGTGGGGGGGTTGGGGTTTATTTACCTTTTCCTTTTCTTCTTATTTTTCAGTGAGGTTTAATCTTTCTAGAGAGAGGTTTAGGTTAGGTAAATCTTAGAAACCAAGATCATTAAGAGTCTGTTACCATAGTAACTGACTCTGAGTATTTCAAAGCTTGATTTATGACACATGCTATAGTCCAGGCTAGGCCCAGATGTTTGGCTAAAAAAACAAAAAAAAAACAGCTGCTGGTCCTGTAACTGAGACATAAGTTCTAAGAGTAGCCCAGATTAGGCACAGTCCATCTGCTATCGCAGATGCATTCTCTCTTTCAACAGTTCCTCTCAAAATCCTGGTAAATAAAACAGACAAAAAAACAAAACAAAAAAGCAATCTTTGAGTCTGTATCTGATCGAGTTCGCCAGTGACACATTTCTTAACTTCAGCTTTAAATCCGGTCCGGCACACAAACTGTAAACTCTCCAGTCACACGGTCCCTGCTGGGTCTTTCAGCGCCCCCCATCACTGCAGCCCAACACCGGGGCGCCGTGTTCAGGCATGACTGTCTCCTCATTAACCCTCCCATCTGGTTGAAAGTCGTGGCAGCGTTTAAATGGACGCATGCTTTCCGAGCGCTGCTGCTCAATCACCACTTCCTCTCGTCTTTGTTCAGTTTCCTGTGACCTCTCAGCTTTCTGTTCATCTCAGAAGGGTCAGAATGATCGTTGAGACTGTCTGATGTTTCACTTCTTTAAATATATTACTGTGACAACCTTGTTTGTCACTTGTGTATATATAAAGAAATGATAACCTTAAGGGATACTTTAAAAAGGTTACCTCTTCAGACGTGTTTTCTAAGTCCTTGCATTGCATCCTCCATGGAGGAAACACCACACTAATACTAACTTACGTGTAACTACACGCAGGGTATTTTTTATTTTGGATATTTGGCT
The DNA here is from genome assembly GCA_037176975.1 of Arrhamphus sclerolepis. NCBI lineage: Eukaryota > Metazoa > Chordata > Actinopteri > Beloniformes > Hemiramphidae > Arrhamphus > Arrhamphus sclerolepis. Next base: position 3,478 of record JBAMYA010047310.1, read on the forward strand.
GTAGCTTTCTCAGAACAGATTCTTTTCTTTTCTACTTTTTTTTGACCCACACCATCTTGGTCTCTCTCAGACACTGAGCTTGTTCCAATAATCCAACTTATTCCTATTCATAATCCAGTTAATTCCAGTTCGAGTTCAAAACCTGTGTAATGCCATGGAAGTGGATCGCAGTTGATCACAGTGTCTTGTCCGACGGGCTGAACACTTCCCCAGACTGGTTCACATCCTGTCTTACTGACATCAAACACTTTCAGTCAGATAGGTTCCCCCTGTCTTGTGGTGTTCCCCAGGGATCTGTCCTTGGACCCGTTTTATTTCATTTGTACTAGTTGCCTTTTGGACAAGGTTTTTTGTGGCTCCCATTTTATGGAGGTTGCGTAACGAGTAATGACAAAGGAGAAAGGAGTAAAAGAGAAAGTTATAATTTTGTAGTTTTCTGCAAATTAAAAACAAGTCCTTGAAATGTGAATTATATTTTTATTTTCACCTCCATAGAAAAATATTAATATAGACTATAGACTTAACTGCCTACGTTTGCGTAACTATTTTACGCTAAATGTCTTCAAAGTTGCAGAAGTTGGACGATATGAAGAGTCATGAACTCTGTCATTAGGTTAAGGTGGCAAAAGAAAATAAACTTTAATAGTGATTTGCAGATCAATACTGAAATATTGACCTGGTACCAGATGTTTAGGTTCCAGAATCAGTTCTCATGTTTAAATATCAATATTTGAACAATTTCTTGTAAATGTGTACTTTATCAGAGTAGGAGTAACTACTTTATCATAATCTAATCTAAATGAAAGAAACTATGTCTGACTTGATAAAAAGTACTTCCAGGAATGGAAGGAGACGCTTGAAGCTAAAAAGTTTGAAATATGTTCTTTTTGTTTTTCCAAACTCATTTAAGTTTTTGTAAATATTCTGGGTATTGGATCAGTGTTGCTGAGACGAGGCTGAATTCACTTGCTAACAGACTGGAGACGAGATCAGCGTTATTGCACCTCATCAGACTTTTGTCGTGTTGTCGTGAGTTCAGTTAAGTCGTGATCCTGCAAGTCCGCGTCCCAAAACTTTAGAACTTTTCAAATGAAAGTAAAGTTTTTTTAGGTTCATTTAAATATTTTACATTCTTCCGCATCATACTTGCCAAGCCTGAACTTCCAAGTAGAAAAGTCCAAACACACTTGGGATTGACTTGGGAATGACCAGTGACTGACCTGATAGGATCCACGGAGTTAGCGACTCCATACCACCAGGTGTCACTATCACTGTTTAGGGACTGTCAGTAAAATAAAAGAAGAATGAGGGAAAGAAGAAGAAGTATGAAAAGGATAAAAGATGTGTCCTACATTGAAGGAGCTGAGATGTTTTTTGTTTTGTTTTTTTGATGGCGGTGAATGAGAAGCGAGGACCTGAGTTCATGAACGATGCAGCGACTTCAGTGGAGTCACCAGAGAACACACGAAAGCTCTTCTTTTCTCTCTGTTTTCTTCCTGACTCTCACTAAAACTCACTTGCATCAGGTTTAAATTTGTTTTCTTTTTATTCAGATGGAATTAATGAAATCCGATGCTGATGTTGAGTGCTCATTTGACAAAATAACATTTTTAAAAAGCAAAAAGATATGTAAATATCTTGCAAATATACTTTAAACAAGCTACACTGTAAGACTCTCATTCCTTTTATTCCTGCCACTGAAATGACCTTTTTTTTTTTTTTTCTTTTTACTAGAAAGTTGTATTACTTAGCCTGTTATTCTATAACACAAGTTCACAGAAATCCATTTTAGCCCTTTGCATACATCAGTGAAACGTACAAAATATACACAGCCGAGGAGCATTTTCTCCACTTTTACTCTTATCAATAAAATTCAGCAGAGCAGCAGAAGCACCTCCCGGCATTCCCTGGCAATCCGAGTTGACGCTTGCTTTCAAGTTGTAAATAACTGCCTGCCCTCCTCCTCCTCCTCCTCCGTTTCCCATGCCTTCGCTGGGTAACAGCAAATATATATCGTGTGCTTTTTGATATTTTCTGCTTGTCTGAGCTGCTTTCGGCAGTTTTCTAAAAATAGAACAAATCTCTGCAGTGTTTAGTGCAAGGTAGTGGCAGGACAGAACGAGTCAGCTGTGTGACAGCAGCGCTGGGACCGAACCACGTTCACGTTTACTGCCGTATAAATTACTTTACTACTTTTCTAATGTGTCATGTTGCTCTGCAAATGTCACTTATTGATGTATTAAGACCAGCTGTGAAAGTGGGATTAATGTGATCTGTTGTTTCTGACCATTATGAAATTGGGATTACTTAATTCTTATGCTCATTTTGAGAGGCTGTGTGATGTTTTTGTGTTGAATTATGATGTTCTGACCCCGTTAGAGCCAGTTCATGGTTCCTGCTCTCGTTTAAAGACAGTTCATCTCTGCATCTGCGCTGGCCTGCAAAGCTCCGCCAGGTCTCTCTGTTTGCAGTCATTCCTCACAAAACAAATTGTATATTCTTGTTGACTGGGATCAACATCAACAAAAACAAGAATACAAAGTGGAAAAACAACAACACGAATGTTTGCTTTGAGGAAAGTGAAAGTGAGTTAAAATGCTAAAACTCAGTTTCTGGTTTAGAGCGTTGACACCGCAGACGTCGTCGGGGGAGCTTCGGTACTGTGGTTCACCATGGCAACGTCATGGAAAGGGAGGAGATCCACCTCCTTTATATCGTTAGAATTAGAGCTTTCATTGGAATATAAATTGAATTTGAGCTCATCTTTCTGCGGAAAAGTGAGGTGGCTGCATCGATTAAGCAAAGAGAGGCGCGCAGCAGAAATAGCAGAGCGTGAAAGCACAATTTAAATATGTTAATGCTGTTATATCATGGCATGAGTGGCGGAATGTAGGTGGTTTATATCTAGAGACTGACCTTTCATGCAGGTGAAATTCTGAAGCATAAAAACATAATTCAGACAGGTAACTCAAACCTAATAGGTTCATGGTTGTCAGTCTAATGACATTTTGCAAAGAAAAAATCATTAAAGGAACCTGAACGGGAATATGGGTGCTAATCAATACGTCCAATTACACTGGGAAATCCTCCAGAAAATTCCTTTACTTACAGAGGTGGGAGCAGCACGCTGTTAAAAAATGTTATTGTAAATCTTTAATGATATTGATGTCTAAGTCATCTAGGCTTCTAGAAAACTTTCCTCACAGCTCTACTGTTCGCTCTCTAAGAAGTTGCTCAGCAGCCTCACTATTCAGAACAAAAATACCTAAAAATAAAGAAAACGGGATAAAGGATGTGCTGTTAAGGGCCTGTGATGGTGTATGCATTTAACTGTGCAGAAAAACGGTTCCCACTTGCAAAAACCATCAGGGTATGCTAAGCTAAAGCACAAGAACGTGTTGTGTCAATAGTGATCCCACTAAACCCCCAAACTTAAGCCTGAAGCTTAAAACTCTGGTCTTTAGAGGTGACGGTGTCGTATGCTTGTCTTCAGAAAAACTTTCTAATGTTTTTGCTAAGTGGTTTGCATAAGAGTGACTGGCAAGGTGAAACCTTATTTCCTTTCCAAAGACATGGAAAAAAAACCAAACGTTCATGCTTTTATCACCTCTTGATTGCAAAGTGCATGTGGGGTTAGACCAGCCCCCTGTGACGGGTGTAAATGGTTCAGAATGCAGCAGCTTTTCTTTTAACTGGCTCGAAAGAACCTGATCTTATAATCCTGTCTTTGCATTCCTTCACCGTCTCCTTCTCCTCATGGTTGTCATCATCATCATCATCATCATCATTATTATTATTACTTGTTCTCCTGCTGAGCAGCTCTATCTCTATCGCTCTACCTCTAACAGTGGATTGACTGTGACAACGAGGGTCCAAACATCTCAGTTTTGTCTACATGTATCAAACCCAAGGCCTCGAGAACTTTGTTTTATCTGAATCATAAATCATGAACGTAGAACTAAAATATTGAGTACTGACATGAAAAAGTGGAAAAACTGAGATGGAGAGCAGCTGGTTTGTGCCAGAAAGTCGGGATTTAGCAAACATTTGCAAAAACATTTTACAACAAAAAGTTGCTCATTTAAGTTGAGACTTGTGATTTTTGTAAAATTTACTTTTTTTTTTTAAATAACAGAAAGTCCTGTGTGACTTGAGCTTAGATCTCATCTCCTCTTCTTTATACTCAGCTGTATCATTTACAGTAGCACTCTTTATTCTAGTGTCTAAATATTAATATCTTGTTGTTTTTTCTTTGTCTTTATATTTTTGGATCTTAAATTCACGGGACTAACGAGAGATGGTGGAGCTGCAGGTGACGCAAAGGAGCAAAAGGAGATAAAACGGGTTACTAATTTCAATTTCAGCCTCAGAGTTAGCGATAATTTTCTGAGTTCAGGTCTCAGAATAACACCTATAATTTAATAGTAATTTAATCAGTTACTTGTACAAAGACCTCAACAGAAACCCAGAGCACGCTGCCAATCCGGATATTCCTGGCTTTAAATTGTAAAATGATTGGAGAAAAAAACAGAACAATTGAGTCTCTAAACGCAAGGAGGTTCATCAATTTCCTGGCATCCTGCGCGGCAGACTGAGATATCAAAGCTGAAATATTATCGGAAGCAGCAAATGTCATGATCATCCTTAACAACAGTCACTTTGATACGTTTCTAAGAAGTAAAATGATAATGAAAGTGAATTATTGAGCAAATTTGATGACAGTCTGCAGCAGCTATTGAGTCACTGCAAATGTGGAGGACGGACAGACAGGAAGGGAAGAATATTAAAATGAATTCAGATCAAAGTGCTCCTCTGTCTTGTTATCAAAATAAAGGAGCCACCTGACTGGATTAAAACGACTGATGCCGCCATGAATGGAGGTTTAGTGTGTGACGTAATTGAAATAGAGAGAAGGTGGCTGAATCATGGAGGGAGGTGGGGCGTGAAGCTGCGGCAGTGGAGGGAAGCAAAGAGCGCTGCGTCGCGTCCACTGAGATATCACCAGACGCTCTGTCCTGCCCTCTCTTTTCCCTGAACCTCTTCATCCTCTCGCCTCTCGTTTCCCAGAATCATAGATTTGTTTCATTCCCTTTGTGCTCGCTGTGACTGCATGCCAAGAATTTTCCCGTGTTTATTCGTCTTACTCTTGGGTTTGTTTCCCCCGTTGCTCTGAAGACAGTCGGAGCTTGGATGAGGCCCTGGATGTGTGCAAGTGTTTGTGTGTTCCCACTAACTCCCTCGCCTCTGTGAGGATAAGCAGATATGACAGCATCGGCCTAAAACGAACTGTTGTCCTCAGACCAAGAATCTCCCAGCTCTGCTCGCGTGTACGGACGTTGGGGTGTCTGTGTGGGTGGATGCGCTGTCTCAGAAATCCCTGAGCGAGGCTTCTCCAACCAGCATGCCTCCTCTTTCTCAATGCCCTTTCCAGTGACGTCTCGCTGCGTGCGTGCATGTGTCTATGTGTGCCTCATGAGTGCATTTATCTTTGCAAAAACTCATCTTCTTCGAGATAATATCCCGCTCTGGGTTGCCAGTCGGGGCCCGTGGCGCAGCTCCGAGCTGGGCCTCGGGGATGACAGCAGACCAGCAGCCACCTGACTGAGCTGAGCAGAGGGAGGCCTCGTGGTGCAGCTCTTCCCTCAGGCCCAGGCTGTGCTCTCTGACAATCCAGTGAGTCAGGAACCATTAACTAACATGCTAACAGAGGCCCATCCTCCACTGCTGGATCCACGATGAAAGAGCCTTGATGGCACTTGGAATTCTAAAGACATCCTCAGCAAAGAACCAAACGATTATCTAGAGAGGAACACGTCATATAAAGAAGACTAGCCTGTGCTGCTAATGCACATTAACATGCTCAAACAGGTCACGCGTGCACGGAGCCACATATGAGCACATGGTGTCCTCTGTTGTGTCTAACTATGTCTGGTCCTTGTGAAAGAAAGATATACTGCCTTCCGTCTTTGTTCTCTCTGTCAGCATGTTTGGGGACGTTTCTGCATGTATGATTTAAGGGTTGTGGCGAAGCATCCCTTTGTGACACCAGTCACACATGATGGTTCCCTGTTTGATGCTATTCTGGTCGTTCACTGGTACAGCGGTTATAGTGGTTAATTCAGTGGAGTAGAAAGCATTTTTATGTGTTGATGACAGTACAGGTGCGTCAGGAACCCGTTGCTGATTACGTCAGTGACTGCAATTACGATGATGATGAAATTTCATTGACAGATCATTTTTGTGTTGATATACAACCACATTAACGTTAAGAAAACCCGTGTCTTTCCAATCCAGTGCTAAAATTTAATTTGTAATTGCAAGGCGCTGTAGGAAGTTAATTAGAGCCCAAACCACATTAAAAGAAAGCAGTTTCACTCTTGTTGCAGTTTCTCTAGCGGTAGGTGTTTTAACGGCCAGATCGTCGCCGCATGTCTCCATTACCAGAAACAGCTGCGCTAAAAAGGCTTTCAGGGATCTCTACGGGCAAAAAGTACGTAGCTGTCATTGATACTCCCCTCTAAAGACCAAAGTCAAAGGAAGTCAGAGGAACTGGACTAATTTGTGGCCAGGCTAGGTTCAGTGGATCTGCTCCGATAAATAAATTCTTGGAATAGATTTTATTTGGTCAAAACAAATGATATGGTACAGATGGAAGATTTCTGTGCTTCTTCCATGAAAAAATACATTTTTAACTGTGCAGGGCATCACATACGTCACAAATACCAAGTTACTTAACAGCACTTGTCACTTGTACTCGGACTGGAGCCTGTTCCTATTTATATTTTAATAGTAGCATCTAACACGAAACAAAAGTGTACAGTCAACTATTCACCGCAGGCTTTATGAAGATATCGGGGCAAATAAATCAGAAAGACCCTTAGATGTATTTTAAGTCACCAGGTGATTATAATATCAATTCAATTCAGCGCCTATTTACAACAAGTCATCTCTAGGCGCTTTAGAAACCCAGAGCTTGACCCCCGAGCACATGGCAACACCAT
>JBAMYA010047311.1:0-10477 GCA_037176975.1 Arrhamphus sclerolepis
GATAGATAGATAGATAGATAGATAGATAGATAGATAGATAGGTAGATAGATAGATAGATAGATAGATAAAAAATGATGATGATATTATTGTTATTATTATTATTATTATTATTATTATTATTATTATTATTATTATTATTAATAATGATAATGATAATGAACAAAAAAAAAAAAAAACATATTGAGTCAGGTTAAGGTTTCCAGAAACATGCAGGTTTGACTCATTACTTTTCTGCAGATAAATAATACCCAAGACTTTTATACCTTTTTCTTTTAAAATAAACACACTTTTTTTTTTTAAGTTTAAAAGTGAGTCAAATTTTAGATTTCATTGTTCCACAGTAGACTTTATCAATTTTGGTACGATATTCGTTATGAACAATTTAACAACCAATCCTATACACACATCATGCCTTGCCTTTTACAAAAAAAGGGGGAAAAAGTTAATAATTAATTATTTACTTGTTTCTAATTCATATATGTTAATATCAGCTGAGAACGCCAGGTTTTCCCAGTTGCTTTCGGGAAAGTGATCATGTGTCCAATAACACATAAATGCAACAAAACTGGTAAGTAGCCTCACCCTCTCCAGCTCACTCATGTAAAATACAACCACTTCTCAAATTGATTACTCATCTACAGTATACCTGCAGTCAAATATACATTGGTAAATCACGCTAACACAATCCTTTGAAAGTCATTGGCAGTTGTTAATTATGACAGAAATAAACTGGGTAAAATATAACAAAAAGGGCTAAGATTAATGTAAGATTAATAGAAAAAATATCTAAATATTCAAGTCAAATCAGATTCACAATGTTACAGTAACTACTTTGGTCCCAAGTAAGAGTTTAAATAAATAAATAACTGAAGTATGTGGTGACTAGCACAAACCTAGTCACCAAATGTTAATTTGATTTTAAGCTGAGAAAATTCAGAGCACAGAAACAGAGTTTGTTTTGTTTTTTTGTTTTTTTTAAAAAAAGGCATTTGTTGAAGAAGCTGATCTTTTCCCTAACTTCACAGAGTGGAAAACTGAATAACAAACACAACTGCAGGACAAACAACAGTCTGAATTACCCGACCTGGGGCTAAAAGACACAAATACTCAACCATAATTCCTAAAAGTATCAGTGAGCGTGTGTATGTGTGCACTTGCGGTTACAAACCAGCCTATCTCTGACCTACATAACATTATAGACACATGTAGACCTCAATCCGTTATCCTCTCCAGAAAATACCAGAGTAAGTCCAAATGCATACTCAAGTTTCTGCAGAGGTTATTGGATCAGTGACTTGGCTTCCAGCTGCTGCCTTATTTGCTGCAGTCATGTGATCATTCATCTACTTTGGACAAGCCTCACTTTGTCCCTTTACAGATAATTTACTATATGTACAGCAAATGGTATCTATTACTCTCTCTCACACACACACACACACACACACACACACACACACACACAGCAAATCTGTTCTCATTTCTTAGGCATATGGAAATATGAATATCATAGATACATATTTTTAGCTACTTGTCAGTAAAGAGCATTTTAGTTTTATAGGAACATTTAATCAATAACAATTAAACATTTATAATGAATTGAAATATTAAAAAATGCTGCTATAAGTGTAGTTTTTACACGGTGTTCACATCACTTTATCCAGTATAAATATTTGTTCAGAATTTTTCCACCAAACCTTTGAGAACCTTTCAGTGCATGAACAATTTTATACTCAGCAGAAATGGATTGGATAATAATAGCAACTATTGAGTTTTGACACACTGTGAAGTTATGTGTGTTATTATAAAACATGAAGGAATTTTTCTAAACTTCATTTCTGTACATGCATATCCTTTGATGAATGCAAGTATGTTCTGTAGCTTTCACTACAAGCTTCTAAGTGTATGTGGACAAATAACTTTTGCATGAGCACCTTTGTAATACATATGTAATGGAAATCACTTCAGTTTTCCAGTTTTTTAAAAAATCTCAATAGATTTTTTTTTTAGTACTTTCAATTGATTGCTTATCAACTATAGCATGCTAATTTTCTCTACATGCCCAGCTTTAAATCCGAATCAATGTTTTTACAGAGGGGTTTAAACTGGAATTTGTTTTGTTTTTTTTGTGAGACTATCTGGGCTCCAATAGACAAGACAGCGATCATTTGATGAGCTGTACATAAAATAAAGTGACACATTTCTCATTCATTCTATGTATAGTTGGCAGTTCAAATGTGATTACCATGCAATCTTTGTGAAAGTGCTCTCACTTGTCAACTTGAAGAATTGTGTTGTTGGCACTAAAGGAGAGGATGATGAAATAACAAAAAATTACATTAAGGTGTGATTGATTTGTATCTTACGAGATTACAAAATATACAGGCTGCAAAGACCTTTTTAAGATTTTAATGGCTTTCAACAAAGGTCAGAGTCCCAGAACATATCAGTCACCACTCGCTTACAATCTTGTGAACTGCAGTTCTTACGACAGAGAGGATAAAGAAAAGAAAGCGTCTTTTTTAATGTTATAGCTATCTTGCTTTACAGATTGTCTTGAACTTCCACTCATCGGTTGCCTTAATTGAAACAGGGACTATTTTCCTAAAACTTGCATTTAAGTTACAGTGTAAGTTATCAAAGTTTAAATATTCTTAACGGTGTTTAACACTGACTACATTTCTCTTTCACTCAGATAACTGTCTGTCTGGCAAGTGCAACCAACTGAAGAGCAAATGAGGCTACTGAAGAGAGAAAATTAACGATGTGCAGGTTGCAGAGGTGTGGATGTGTTCTTACGTGCTTTAATACATAATCCTGGGGAAGCAATAAAGAAATAAAGTCTTGTTTCTTTGATTAACGCTTTGTTCTATAACTTAAACTGTGGGCAGTAGAACTGGCAAAGACCTGGGTTTAGCATAAGATGGAGTCACACAGTCACATTAAATTGGAGCTTTCAATGACTTTAAATGTCAGAAAACACATATTTTGAAAGATAAACAAACATAACCATACACTGTCTGATTTAACTCTTTCTTCTACCAGTTTCTCTGTTGTAACACTGCATTGTTTCTGTTTGTTAAAGTACACTGAGATCAGCCAAAATCTTGATTCACAATTTCTCTACACATGCGAAAGAGAAACCTAGAAAGTGAATGTGTCAGTAAATCGTATGATTTTGGGTTTATATGTTTGCTTGACTGAGGGATCCCCATAATTAATCGTTCTGTACTTTTGTCTTGGTTTTGTGTTGCTCTTCTCAGTTTGAACCTCATCATTGTCCTCTGGCGCAGTCTCGTTGGTAATGTCTTCAGGCGTGTTCCTAGTAACATTCCTTGTCAACAGATCAGCTTCTTCTTTTCCTTCAAGAGCCACCATGATTTTTTCTTGTGACTCCTCCTCTGCTGTTTTCTTTGTTGTCGTTACAAAATGGCTAAAGTTAAGAAGGCCGTGTTTATCAGTCACAGAAGTATCAGAGTATGACAGTGGATTTGCAGTCAGGGGAGTAAAGGTTTCCGGGTGTGTGGCTGAGAGAGAGGAGGAAATAATCTGGTCAGCACCAGGCTGGCCATCAAATCTGTAAAAGCGTGGGGTGACATACATGAGCAAGCCTCTTTGAACAATCGTAGGTTTTGATAGGGTGACGTCTTCGTTGGCCATAGCTCCGTTTAATGGGTCGATAGAACATCCCCCGATTTTTAGTTTGGTGTCATCGTCTGTTATTGTTACAAAGTCTTCACCTGCATCCATCTGGCTGGATGAGAACTGTCGGTTTCCATGATCAGTGTCAGTCTTGTTCTTGGGCATTTTATCCAGATTTGGGCATTCAGACATTTCAGGCTTGGTTTTCTTCAGATGGAGTTGAGAAGAACCTGTGGACCAAACAGGAGCACAGGTCGTAATGGTGGCCACATGCATGCTCAGTGGGGGCTCTTCCTGCAGACTCAACCTGTAAGGTTTTGGAAGTGACCACTCTGTCACAACTGTTGAAAGGAGCAGCTCTAGACATCCAAAATTGACCATTTTAGTAATAAACTCAGTTTCATCAACTGTAGTCTGAGTTTCACTGAAATCTGCTGTTTCCAAACTATGAACATCAGTGTCATTAACAGGACCCCTCATTTGGTGCAATGAACTGTAAAGCTCTTGATCTGAGGGCTGGTCCTCCATTTGCTTTACTTTCATGTGATGCTTGTCTTTTGTGAGTGAGTGTCCATTTGTTAAAAAGGCTACTGCTTGATTTGATATTTCTTCTTGTCTTTTTCCATCCTGATTTCCTTTTAACTTCAGATTAACGGGTTTATATTTTGTCTGTGGGTTTTCTTTGTGGACAGTTTGACCTCCCTGTTGTGTCTCTCTTTCAAGACAAGCTACTGTTTCTTTACTTCCAGCTGGAAACTTGAATCCAGAGGCACTTTTGTGTAAACATTTTAAGTCATTTCCCTTGTGCAGAGTCGCAATAGTCTCAAACCTCTCCATTAGAGAAGACAAGAAGACCCCTCTTCCGATGAGCATTGGTTTGATTGGTTGTTTCTTTGTATTCAGTCGCTGCTCTTTCTGCTCAGCCATGGCGAACTTGGCCACTATTTCTTTCACGCTGCTTTGTCTCCTTAGTCCTTGTACTCTTTTCGGTCGGTCCTTTGTGTCTATGTCATGTTCTCTGTCTTGACTATGGTTATTATGACCTAGAACTCCTCTGATGGAGGAAAGAGTTCCTACCTCCCTCTGTTGAGTGACAAAGGGTTTGGGCGCAGATCTTAAGAATTTAGACTGGAGGAGCTGAAATGTGGTAAGACGCTGGGAAATTAAGGCTCCTGCTTTTTGGTCGACTTTACATTTGTTTTCTTGTTTATCCAACCAATACTTTTCAGAACGATTGGAACCAGCCTCAGCAGTCTTTGCCTGGACCCTTTTTCCCACTACAGAGAGATGAGCCTGTCTGTTGTTTCCTTCAAATTTAGTCTGTTCTTCTGGAGTCTCATATTCATGATGAGAAAAACCCGTGCGTGTGATCGTTTGTGCTGCCGATCCCGGCTTATCTCGGTTTCTGATTTCGGGGGTCTTCTTCGGCAGGTCTTGCATTAGGTATTGTATGAGACTTTCAAGAATTCCTCGCAGAACTGGAGGGTATTTCGGGTCTCTGACCAACTTCTTCAGCGCTCTGGCATCAGGGAGGGTTCTGGTTTTCCAACAATCTGGTCTATAGAGAATAGAGGACATGCAAAACTTAATTCCTGTGGCCCTGCTTGTTTTCTTGCAACTACCATCCTGAAAAACAAAAAATACTGAGAATAGCCTAATAGTACATTTTTTTTATACTGTATTTTTTTGTCTTTTTTCTTAAAAAGGGCTTCAACAAGTTTTTACTCCAGTAACCTCATCCTTGTTAAACGGTAAATCTTTTTCTATATTTTATTAATCAGATTAGATTATCAGAGTAAATTATACCACTTCTTGAAATTAATTGAACATTACATACGTGTGTGTGTGTATGTATGTACATACATACTTACATATATATACATATTCATACATATATATGTGTATATATATATATATAGTGTAGCTGTGTAGTGTAGCTGCATGACAAAAAAAGAAAGGAAATTAGCAACGTACTCTTAAAAAATAAACTTTGCAGCTAAGATGAAAAGAAATAAATTGTTAATTTATTTCAGTCCATTTTAGATGTCATGTATTTTTTTCATTTCTGTTGCTCATACAACACTATCTATAATGAAAGCATCACAATGAAAATATTAATTAGTTACAGTATATAAAAACATAATTACATAAAGTTTAATCATTTCACCCACATTCCACATGCGCTGATAAACTGAAAATGTCTAGGTTTTAAAAGGCTTTTCTTTACTCTGCGTCTTCAAACCTATAAGCAGGAAATCAGGCTTGTGAAGCGGTTGAAGCCTTACATTCAATCAAGCATTGATTAAACCTCCACAAGTGTTTGCACAATATTAGTTTATTTCGATTAGCTATCCCATGTGCTTAAAGTTAATACATGTTAGCTTTAAAAAAAAAAAAAGAAAAAAAGGCAAAGGTCATAGAAAGTAATTACTTTTTTGATTATGAACCAGTGTACTTTTCTCAAGTTATAAAATGTTATAAGGGACAATCATTTTTCTTCTTTTCCCCACAGCTCTGCCATTTAGAAGTAATAGAGACTTGCCATTGGCGCAGTCATTATATCATAAAGTCATATGATGCATCCTCTTCCAACAGCAAAACTTTCCTTTCTTTTAGTGTTCCTAAGTTCCACACACCTGTAAAAACGGTGATTTTTATCCTTTACAGTTCATGACAGATCTGTGGATAATAGACAGAGTAATCAAAGACAACAAGGCAAGGCATGTGAGGAGAAGACAGGATGCCACGGGATGACTTAAGGGCTAAGAGGTAGTGTTGAGGACAGGAAAGCAGTTGCAGCATTATGTTCAGTTCCGCCAGCCAGAAGAGTTCAGGTCAGTGAAGAACAAGTTTACTTGTCTACGCATTTCTCTGCAGATGCCGCTTTGTATAGTGCCTCTCCCAGCTCCTCCAAGCGTTCTCTTTTGTCCAAATCCATGAACAGGCCTTGGGGGACCGAGGTCAGGCCATGCATGAGGCCATAGAGGCAGCCTGCGATCAGGCCCGTGGCTTCACTCTCACCTAAAACATTTTTGTGAAGACACAAAGAGTACAGTATGTCTCTGACGTTATATATCTCCCAGATCCAAACTCTATAGTTCTTACCTCCATGAAACACAGCTCGTTTACAGAGTTCAGTCCAGTCAGGTCCTGCAGCAAGAAGAGCATCGTAAGCTATCATTGGAGCATCATGACCTCTCCGGCCTGGACGCCCCTCTGAGCTCCATCGCTTATACATCTGATGGGACAAAAAAAAAAAAAAAAGTGACACACTTATTAGGGATTGTAACCTGTCTGCATGGAAATAAAGAAAGTACTAAGGGGACTCACTTTATCAGTCTCCTCAGCATCATAGCAATCAGGAAATGAAGGTTTGTTCTGTCCTTCCTTGTCTATTTCCCGCTCTTCCAAGTAAAACTGCCACTTTGCCACAAAATAGAACCAACTTTCCTGATACTCTGCAGAAGAATTAATGGTCACATATTTCTGGCATCAGCTGTGACAGACTCTTTTGGACGCGTGTGTGCAAACCAGGCTCAAAGTTATCATAATGTGTGAGAATAAGAATAAATTCATTTGGATTAATGGATGCAGGTGTTTCCTCCTGCACATTCTCACAAATTTAAATGGAGTCCAACCTGCCATGTGCCGTATGGTCTTCCTGCAGTGCTCCTCAGCACGAGGGATTATCTCCATGAGCTTGCGGCCCCAAGTCACAATAGGCTGTCCCTGTATTGCATAAGATGCAAACAGGGCCGTTGCAACGGAGCCAAGGAAGCCTGAAACCAAGAGAGGCACGGCAATTGGCTTTCGCATTTGTACGTGATGACAGCTGAAAGTTATCGATTGTTTATCAAATATAAGGAAAATCCTGAAAAGTCAATCAGCAGCTAAATGAAACAAACAAAAACAATCGTAGATTACTTATGGTTAGAAAGTGTTACCACTGTCACCTGTTGGGTGGTTGTGTGTCATCCTGCCAATCTCGATGCTGACCTCCACCAGGTTTTCTATCCTCTCAGGCTGCCAGTATCTCATACCCACACACATGGCCTTGGCTGCTGCCCCGAACCCAGACCCTGGACAACAAGGCACATGTTTGTTTCTGTGTTTTATTTAACCAGTTATATTGGGCTCATTAAACAAAGAAAGAAAGGAGGAAAAAAACTGACTGATTGCTTTTTTCTCTCAGAGACCTTTTTCATTGAAGGGTGTATGCCAGGCGAGCAGGAAGTTGTTAGGTTTGAGGTGAGCAAAGGCCTCCACTGTGGAGGGATCAGGGGCTCTGCCCTGGAGATGCACCATGGCTTCCACATAGAGACGCACCAACTCCCTGTACAGGTCCTCTAGGCACCAGTAATCTAGACACACACACGCACACACACACACACACAGTGGCTGAGAGTCATTCATGACGGGAATGCCAAACAATGTGAGGAGTGCTGTGATGGTCTAAGTTTAGCCTCCGCCTGCTGCACTACATATTACCAGAATGCTTGAGGTGCAAGTGGACCCCTTTCTACATACTGTGAGGAATCCATGCATAGTTTGATTGTTTGTGTGTGTGGTGTCGATGTGAGAAAGTCTGTGTTGACAAACAGGACCTCAACATGAGCAGTCCAGGCGTTTATTCATATGGAATGTGATATAGTTTCTAGAAAAAGAAGAGTAGACCGTCTACACATTGTTTAATTCTAATCTTCAGTGAAAACATATTTTTTGATCATTTTTGATCTACTTCAGAAAACAATGTTGAATATTTTCAGTTTGTCCTTGTTATGAATAATAATAATAATGATGTGGTTTGTCATTTTTTGGTAAACAACTAGGAGTCAACAGATTCCTAATGTTTTGACATCTGTGCAGTAACTTCTGTTTTTTTCTTTCTATAACTATATGAGTTGATGCACATATAAAATAAAACCACACCGAAGTTTAACATGACAAACTAATTGGAACTATATGCTCACACCTTTATAGATTATTGTTTGACTTGCTTGTGTAGGTTTGTGTGTCTGTGTGTGTGTTGTGTTGTGTGTGGGCAATGGCATGCTGTATTGTTGCTAAATAGGGCTTGCTAATCTCATAAGATGTCATCGCCTTTTTTTTTCTTGGAGCCACTGTCTCTGGCTTTGAACCACATCAGTAGTCAAACATGATACCAGTAGATTATAGTGGGGTCTGATCTGCTTTTGTTCAGGAAAGCAGAGCTGAGAATGACGTTTTCCAAAGTACTCTATTTTAGACTCCTGGTACCTCTGCAGGGTGTTTGAGATGGCGCATTGTGTCAGGGCGTTCATATTGTAATAAGGCTTTCTCCCAGGACTTGGATTCTGTGTTCGGTGGCCTGTGGCTTGAATGATTGTCACCAGTTTTAGCTGTTCTGGTTAAATAAATTATGCTGAAATTGTTGAGAAATATAATCAAGACCTCAAATAAAGCAAGAATGGTGAGTAAGATTTGATATATTTGTCATTTTTGGACACGCTATATCCAATAACTCTACTTTCTGAAATAATGAAAGAGGTTTCTTGTGAATTTTTAAGTAAATTGAAAATTAAAGGAATATGTTGAATTCTAACCAATGACTCTGAATAGGTTTAGGTGGGTATTAATAACGGATGTTAGATTTTATTTCTTTATATAACTTAAACTAGGATTTAAACATTATTTCCACTCTGTCTTCTAGACAATCATAAATCTATACCATCCTTCTTCACATCAGTCTGACACATACCTGTTACGAGAGCTTCTGCTGTGGTCATATGCAGCAGCACTGCATCACTCAGGGGCCAGTTATCAGGATCCAGTTTAAGGACCCCCAGTCCCCCCAGAGAGGCCAGCTCCTCTTGGATCTTCTTGCCTGATGTGCAGGATTCCCATTGGCCTTTCCTGTAGCCCAAAGCATCACCAACCGCACCCAGAACCATCGCTGCCTTGAACTTCTCCATTATTCTGGGTTTTGTTCACATTGGCTCGCCCAGCTAACCTCTTGAATAGAGCCGCCGCACTCGGATTAATTTTGCTCCTCCTGGCACAAACCACTCCCCAAACTCATTTCAGTTCTTTGCATGTCCTCTGAAGCACCTCGATGTATGCACAGTTACAGAGAAATGTCGACAGAACTCTTTTGTCCCAAAATATCCTGATGAACGTCAGCCTTTCCAGCGCTCACTGCTAATTCATTTTGTTTTTCTTCTTTCAGCTACATCATCCTCAAAACTCTCCTTTAGTTTCTCAAACACATATGAAGGGTGGGCAAACACACACATACTCTTAACATGAAGACTGCATTATCAGCCTAAGCTTCTTTGTGTTGGGTGACAGTGAGCTCAGCTGTTATCAGGTGTCTCCTAAAAAGGCAATCCCCATGGTACCAACGCCTAGATGATGGGGAGTGGTGGGGTGATGGGGGCTGGACACTCTGGGTAAGATGCTAATGCACTGCTGGGCTAAAGCACATGCATGTAAGCCGGTGCTGGAACTTCTCTACATGCCAGCCCTTGTGAGGGCTAATCACACTCTACGTTCAAATGATCTGCCAGTGAATGTAGCCCTAAACTGGAGTAGACAAAGTTTTATCAGAAGAGCTGATGATGATGATAACCAGGGACAACTCTAAACATGTTCTGAGGGGTTTTTAATATTTAATACAGGGGGGAGGGGGGGCGGGGTGTTGGTAACATTTTCCCCAATTCACTGTGCCATGAAGTTTACTCTGAAGTAAGTCAGCATTTGGCTTGGATTACAAAAAGTTCAAATTCGTCTTTTCACAAAGCACAACATACATTCTGTTTTTTTTTTTTTGTTTTTTGTTTTTTTTTAATTCAATGACAT
>JBAMYA010047312.1:0-10477 GCA_037176975.1 Arrhamphus sclerolepis
AGGGTGTTAAAACAAAGAAGCCACGGCAAAGAAAGGGGGGAAAGGGGGGGAAAGGAAGGGTTGGCGGGCTTTCTCTTTCCCTCCCCCCCCTTTTTTTTTTTTTTTTTTTTTTTTTTAAATCCCTCTGGTTTTTCAAAAGGCCAATGAAACAGCCAAAGGAAGGAGCATAAAAGGGAGTTGTCTCATATTCTGGGAGAGCATACTGAGAGGTGGTGCAGTAAATGTTTCTCTTGGTGCTCATTTGAAATGCTGAGTGATGACTGATGACCAGTGTCACAAAAGAGAAATGCATCTAATATATCTAACAAAGCTGTGTGGCTAGTCTAAAAATAAATTACACTTACAACTTACAGTCTACTGCTGTACAACTTGAAACCATCCACATACAGAAAACTTTAACAAAGCTTGCTATATTGTGAGATATAATTTACGTAATTTGTATGGAATAGTGCGATAATAAAATAAGGCATTTAAAGTGCCATTTTAACAAATTCAGCAACCAGAGGCTAGGATTGACTTTGGAGTACTGAAAAAAAAAAAACCTGCAACATTTTTCTCATTCAACTGGAATGCTCTTTTTGTTCTCCATGTGTTGCTTTTGTCAGGAGCTCACAACACTTCTGTGTCTGCAAAGCCTTTCAAGGACCTGCGCACTGAATGAATACGAGACAAATTTAGTAACCTTCCACCCATGTTTTGATTCATTGGCACGTAATGGATGCATGCATAACACGTCAAGGTCGTGATCCGATTTATCCCGCTGCCCTGGCTACTGAAGCCATTTGAATTATGAATATTACTAGAACTAATATTTGCTCACACTTCAGTGAGACTCTGGTAATAATGATCTAGCGCACCCAATCATTTCTATGAAAAGAATAAGCCCTGTTTCACTGCAAACAAAGGATGGCACCCAGAGACAAACAAAACAATATACAATATTCTGTCTCGTCAAAATAAATAAAAGGGATTTTTTATATATTTTTTTTTAAATCAAATCAATCAGTGGTAGCTACAAACAACCGAAATAATTTAAACTGACACAAGATGAAATGTCTTCAGTTAAAATAAAAAAACAAAAACAAAGGTGGCTTATGCCCCTTCCTGGGCCTTTTGTGAAGTCTTAAAAGCTCAAAGAAATGCAAATGACACAAACAAAAAAGCAAACTCATTTAGCACAAGTGGATTTGTACACCTACAAATGCTTCTAATTTCACACACACAGTCATTTTGTTCAGCGGTTAACTGGCCAGTATGTTAGAGGTGCAATCAAAGAAGCTATTGAGGCCAAAATTGAAAAATAAAGGCCAAATCACTTTTGGGAAAGAAAAAAAAAATGCTATGTATTAATATCACAGTGGTCAAGTGTTTTAGCAAAGAGACCTGCATGAACCACCATCTGAACATCATAACAGTCCAATTTCCTTCAAGTGGAGCTACACAAAACTCTATTAAGGTGTTTTAATCGTGAGAGCATATTAGGCACCAAGCTTCAGAGCAAATAGATGCTTCAATAATGAAAGCATCTTAGAAGCAAAGACAGTACAGGTTTAATGACCAATTCATTTTACCCTTAAAATAATATCAGTCACGCATCGTGATCAGCACATCCCAGCTTGGAGAGGCAGAGAGGAGGACTGATAACAGAGCAATAATACAATGCATTATGCTTACCAGCACAACACCATCAACAGAATTAGCAATTCTTTTAAACAAAACACCAGCGACGAGCTGCTTGCTTTGTCTGTGTATAATGGTTTTCACACATCACATCACCTGAAATTTCTGACATTAAACTGGAAACAAGGAAAATCTTAATTAAATGACAGTAAAACTCCAGGTGCTCAGCAGGTAAGTACTGCAATGTAATGTTTTGTGAAAAAAGGGAGGGGGGTTTAAATGTTACTGATCAAATAAATTGATATAAGACATATGCAGAAATCCTGAAGAAAAAGCTAATGTTTTGAGAAGGCTTTTAAAAACTCTCTTTCCTTCCAACTAACACGTTATTTCATACGAGATGGGGGCGTGATTCTGGTTGTTCATTATACTTAATAGTGATTTATTGTGGTTGTGATAAATTTCTTTTCCCCCCCGGAATTTTCATCGCTTTCAATAAAGGTTTTTTTAGGACGCAGAATACACAATGTTCCTGATCTGAAGGAGCTAATGCTCCTACCTGAATGCATTTTATTCATTACAGTTCAATTGAATTTATTACTCAGGTGAAGAGATTGCTTTTTATGTTTACTTTTCGTAACAACAAAGGCGACGCCGTCAGGCAATCATTTAAAACAGAAGAATTATGTACCTGGAGATTTGAGTTTTAGATGGGATGTAGATGTCAGAAATGTGTGAGATTGATAAAAGATCACTCAATGCAGCAATTTCTATGTCTCCATTAACATCAGGGTGCCAAGACAAAACTGGGGAATTGACAGTGATGGAGCTCAGAGACAAGAACTGTGCCATGTGAGCCTGTTTTTCTCTTTTAACAGCATTTCATTTATTTTTCTCTTGATTTATCCTCACTCTTCTGCAGCGACATCTCTAGCACCATAAAATGAAACATGACTCTCTCAGACATCATGTGATGCATCTAAGAGCTAACAACCAAACTACCCAGCTGATCCTTTTGCATCAGTTTTCATTTTGTGTCTGTTTAATACTCCAGAATTAAAATGCCACCTCCAGTATTATTATATTCTAGCATATGATGGCAAACTGAACACAATCATAACGATCCTTAACAAAAATCCATAACTCACCAGCACATCAGCTCAGTTCTTCAAATTCATTCATACTTTATTAACATTTTTTTTATTTTCTTAATCCAGGTCCTTTCCTGGAGTATTAAATGCTTATAAGGCTCATTTTAGAGGAACACATTTGATCTTGCAACTCGATCTATGAAAAATTAAACCAACAATAAACGGTTGATTCTACAGAATCATTGGAGGAATAAAACTGCAGACTTACAATTCTATGTTCAGTTCAACTGTCATACATAAAAGCATTTGGAGTAATGTAATGTAGTTTCAAAGTCATTATGATCTAAATGTGTTATGGTTATTCAAAAAACACAATTAATGTTAAAAAATTCAATTTAACCTTGGTGGCCATACGAAACATGACTTAAAGTCCACAGTCTCAAGGAGCACAACCAGTCTGACTTACCCGCCAAGAAACAATAAGATGCTCAACAACTTTATCCACCAACTCTGAGATTGGGAGGAAAATCAAATTTGCAACAACTTTTATATTCAGATTTATGAATTAGTCTGGTCCAAGCGGCAAACATCCTACTGGGATGAAGTCCAACGACGAAATACATTTTGTTGCAAGTTCCTCCACTGACCACTAGATGCTGGCAAACGGAGGTTCTCCCCATTGCCTCCCATGTTAAAATGACAAACGTTGCAGCAGAATTAAACGTATTTACAGCCTGGTACAAAAATCGGTTTTGGTCTCTATAGTTAGATACTATATCCATGACAACTGCATGGGGGTAAATGTTTTTGTGCCACTTCATAAAAAATTATATTAAGCAATAAAGCTAACCAATCAGATGCTTGGATTCATTAATAGTGCTTGAATGAGAGCTAGCCATTGAAGCAGCTCTATTTGTGATGTTCCCATCAGAAATTTTACCTCTACAAACTGCAATACCTGCACTCAGGAGTCAAAAGTTGGGGTAAATTATTATGAGACATAAGTTGAGTGATCATGCAAGTGATTGATGAACTTCAGAAGCAACTTGCATTTATATTACACACCCTTTAAACAAATACCTCAGCCCACTCCCCTCAGGACACAGATATAGAACATTTAGATGCAGTCAAGCACGTCTGCATTGCAACCCTCAACAACAGACAAAGACAATAAAATACTATTATTTGTTACTTGTCACTTATTGCTGAATGGTGTCTTTACGTTGCTGTGTTGTGTTTTGTTTTGTTTTGTTTTTTGCCGTTTCAAGCGATGAGCGATGCTGTGGAAAACAATTTCTTCTTGGGAACAATAAAGTCAAAGTATGTTCTGAGTAACTCGAACTTGGGCAAAGAAAATATGTTGTTTTTTTAGTTCTAAACATAGGTGTCATCTTTATTTTTTCCCAATAATTGCATAAAAGGAATGCAGATTTCTCCGACATCTTGGAGTTATTACTGAAAATGTAACCATGTGCAGTTATGTAGTAATTTGAGGATACAGCACAGTGAGATGCACTAAAATACTAAAAGATCAAATGACATAAAATGTATTCATTAAGTCAGCAAAAAGTTCAGACCCATCCATCTATCTATCTATCTATCTTTTCATTAAGCATTTCTGCTTCATCCCGTTTAGGGTAATGGGGGTCTGTTTGAGTCTTTCCCAACTGGGCAAAAGGTGGGGTACACACAGGACAGGTCACTGGTCCATCCCAGGGCAAGATTCAGACTTCTGGTTGCATTTCCAGCAATATTAAAGTCATTACAAAATAAAAATGACAACAGACTGCTAACCAAAAAGACAAAGCAACATAATCCAAACCCCCTCACACACACACACACCTCCCCAATGGTTCCCAATGTCTCTAAACCTGTCATTGATATAAACTGCATAAAGTTCTTTTTGTTGTCTAAATGCCCTGCAATTTAAACAAATCAGGGTCATTCAATGAAACATGGTTCATACATTCAAGGTTCATTTGTTACGTTATCATGTGTCTGAGTTTCTACATGTTCTACAGCTGGTATTCTACACTCCAAAAATGGAAAGGCTCATTATAGTTGCTGTTATTAACAACTTTATTGGGCATAATGTGTATTCCAGAAAATGAAAAATAGCATTTGGAAATATTAAATATTAAACATTTTATTTTCATTGAGGGAGGTCTCAAAGTTTTTTGTCTGTATGTGTTCACAGCTGTTCAGCAGAGAGGCGTTACTTCAAATTATGAAGCAACCTACCAAAGCAAGTTATCAATAAAAAGCCCCAAATTCGGCTTTTGAAGAAAGCAAGTTTGCAACTGTCGCACTCACTCGTTAAAAGCAACTACAAGGTTACATATCTAAAATGAAACATCTCTTTTGACAAAGAAATGAAAGCTAGTGAAATACTTTTTGCAGACAGTAGAGGTTTTGAAAACACATCAGCAAAGATATTGCCTCAGCTCTAAATCCAAATACATTTGAAGAAATGATGCACATTTTGGACTCAGAGATCGAGGTTGCATTCTTCAGCTGCACTCTCCTCCAGAGCTTTATACCTGAATATTATTCTCACCGTTTAGAGAGAAAATTTTATTTGAAATCCCCCTGAATGATGAATTCTTTGTTCTCCATATGACAGTCTCACTGGGAAGATTTCAACCCAGAAAGCAGCAGCAGCAGCAGCAGTAACTGTGTTTTCAGAGAAGGCAGTCAAAAAGAAAAAGATCAAAAGGGAGATAAGAGAGACCAAAACCTTCAACTTCAACTGTGATAACAACTGTGATAAGTAATTGTTGGAATATGAAGAAACTCAAGTTGTTACACTGGCTTTACAGCCACCAAAGCACCAAAGAAAGAAAGAAAAAGAAAAAAACTCGAGATGCAGCAACAGAGATGACAGCACATCCACTAAATTCAGTCATATGATTAGTTACTCCAGTTACTGTGCGAAAGGCGGTTTTTCTTGTTGTTTTTTTGCACTAATTTCAAGGAACAATTTGAAACATTACAGTTCTTTTGCATGTTTTGCATGTTTGCTGTCGAAAATGTGTAGGATATATGTGAACACTGAGCCATAAAACGGTAAAGAAATTAACTGAGTTAAGTTGTCCATGCTGTCCATTAAGGTTTCTGATATGAAAGCCATCGGAATCCAGAAGATCTACTACAAATCATATCAAGATTAACAATAAAGGAGAGAATGACGGTTTAAAAAGAAAACTCCGAACTGATGGCAGTTTGTTGTTACACCGGTGTCATGTTGAATAAAAACACTGCAGCACTTTTCAATCCTTATTTCTTCTAATTTTCCGTTTCTTCGCGTTTATACATATTTTGTCTAACTTTTTAAAATTATGTTTTTGTTGTTGCTTTTTATGGTATTTGTCGGTTTGTTAAAGTGAGGGTGCGCTCAGCAGCAAGTGCAGCGTTAAAAGATGCTGCTGCTCAGGTTAGCCAGGCTAGCTTAGCTATTAGCTGTTAAAACAACATTTTTCTTAACTGAGATTAATGTTAATAACTGTCAAGAAAGCTGCAGGTTATAACCTCACCTCGTCGCTGAAAGTCCCTGTAGCAGTTTAAAAAATAATGCCGAACGGAAGAGGCGCTGACTTATTCCCCAGTTTGGAGCTGTTGGACTGTTGTTGACAGCCGAGGTGAACGGTCAGCGGCTGACTGAGACTGGACGTGTTGGCTTCCGACCGCAGAATGAGGAGTCTCTTCTTCTTCTTCTTCTCCTCCTCCTCCTCTCTTCTCTCCTCTCCTCTTCTTCTCCGCGGCACCCGAGCAACTATTGTGACGTGACGTCACCCGAGGGCTTTCGACAGTGCAAACTTTCGGTCCGAAATCCTAAAAATGTTGCATTTCTAATAAACAAAATAAGTTCACTTTAAGATTTTTCCTTTTAAATTCGGTGACACCCAAACACACACATATAGATAGCAAATGCTACTTTTGACAAACAAAAAAAAAGAAACACTGGACCTAAAATGTTTGGGGTTTTATGTAGTTGTTTGTTTGTTTTTTGACAACGATTTGAAACTTATCTAACTCCCTTGATCTGCAAGATTTTTTTCATAGATATATTAGAGGGGGGGAAACTCAGCTGTATTCCATTGGCTCATTTAGGATTACTAAAAATTTGCAAAATGCCAGAATAATGAGAATTTTTATTTTTCATTTTTCAATTTTCTTCAGAGTAAGAACTTAACATAAACTGAGCTTGCTATGCCTTTAAATAATTTGCTGATAAGTTAATTGAAAACATTTGAGTTAATTGCAGGCACACCTGTGGATGTATGTGTGGATGTGTATGTGGATGCACAATTCAAAAACACTGCTACCTTGTGTGTCATCATGGGAAAATCCAAATAAGTCAGCCAAGGTATCAGGAAGAGAATCCTACACCTCCACCGGCCTGGTTCATCCTTGGGTAAAAGTTCTAGATGCCTGAAGGTGTCACATTCATCTGTTCAAATAACAACTAAATATAAGCACCGTGCGAATGTCCAGCTATATTTCTCAGGAACGAGACTGTTTCTGTTTCCCAGAGATGAACGTGCTTTGGTGTGAAATGTGCATATCAACCCCAGAACAAAAGCAAAGCACCTTGTGAAGATCCTGCTGAAGCTAGTAAGAGAGTGTCATTATCCACAGTGAAACCACTCCTATATTGACATGGACTGAAAGGCCATTTAGTGAAGAAGAAGCCATTAAAAGGGAACATAAAAAAAAATACAGTTTGCAAATGCACACATGGACATAGACCTTCATTTTTGGAGAAATGTCCTGTGGTCTGATAAAACTAAAATTGAACTGTTTGGCTATAATGACTGTCGTTACATTGGAAGGAAAAAGAAGGAAGCTTGCAAGCCTGAGAATACCATCCCAACTGTGGAGTAGCCATCACAAAGCACTGATCTAAATACAATGGAAACTTGTGAGCGGACCAGAAAAGACTTGTCAGAAAGGCACCCTACAAACCTGATTCAGTTCCACCAGTTCTGTCTGTGGTAATGGACCAAAATTCCAACAAACTATTGTGAGAACCTTGTGGAAGAAAAACTGAAGACATACAGTTTAAAGAGAATGCCGCCAAATACGAAGGAAATGCATGCAAGCTTATGAGGATGAAAAAAGGAAGAGAAAATCCCTCTCTCGGTCTCCCTCTCTCACTCTCTCTCATTGGCATTTAATCCTAACAGACCTCAAACAGGAAAAGTTTAGTCTGATTTAATGCCAGACAGTGAGAATAAAAAGGTTTTGTGTGTTTTCATATAGTGCATATAAACTGAAGGTTCCAACTGTATCATTGTACTGAGTTTGTATTACTACTAATGCATCATTTGTTCAAAAATAAAGGAGAAAAAAAAAATCTTTTTTTGGTCTACAGCCACATGCACAGTCTATCAGCATCAACGAGTACGATCATCATCAGCTACAAAACGTGGAGTCCAGTGAGCATATTATGACAAAAAGAAAAGCGCGACATGTGAAGGACCTGCCATCCTGTCATGCACCTTTTTTCAAATCCGCACTAGCCTTGAGTAATCTCATTGATTTTACCCAAAACTAGGAGAAATAAGGTGTAAACACATTCATCGACTACTGCATTTGCCACTTTAAAATGCATAAACTATAGGATTCATGTAGTTTGTGAGTAAGGTGTTTGAGTGCAGTGACATAAGTCCATCTTCATACATCTTTGAACAACATACACAAAAGAAAAAAAGAAATCACATGTGATAGTGGTAAGCAAACATTCATGAAAAGTGTGAACTGTGAATAAAAACATGTTTGGACAAAAGCTGCTTTTGGCCTAGAATAACCTTTTATGTTTTATTATTATCATTATTATTATTATTATTATCATTTAGATTTATCATTGCTCCCAACAGCAAACAAAGTGGGGGGAAAAGTGACTTAAATGACATGACATATGCAGAAAAACTTAATAGATTTTCTTATTATGCTGCAAGTGGAACTTTTAGTTTTTTTTTTCTAAAGCATTAACATAAATCCTTATGGAGCATTTGTAATTTAAATGTGTTTTTTATCGTTTGGTGTCCCTTGTGCTCATTGATTTTCATCCCTTTTAATTTTGTGTCCATGCGGTCGCTGCACTCACTGGAGTCTCCGAGAGCCGAGTTAAACATGGAAATGGATGGATGAAAGTGTGTGGCAAGGGTGAAAGCAATGATTTGATGAATTTATCAGTCAAGCCGCACGATACCTGGGATTTTAATTGTAGACTATTAATGATGGAGGAGATGAGAGCAGTGTCACATAAAATCCAAATGTCAGCCCAACCCGGTCATTTGTCAGTTGCTGAGATGCCAGCAGCAAACTGGGGGAAGGGCAAATGGTCTGTCTCCTTTAAAGAGATTTTTTTTTTTTTTTTGTGAAGCATCATGATTAGAAAGTATAATGAGATACCAGAAACACTGCAAAGATCCTCCCTGCAGAGACTGAGAGAAAAATTAAGATGTGTGTTTATTTGTTTTATTACTTTATCTGTGCACAGACAGTTCAGGATTCCCCTTAAGGCCCACGAGTTGGACCCACTACAATCCTTTTTTTTTTTTTTTTTTTTGCATGACATTAATAAATACAGATTTTAATCATGTTAGCGCACACTGCTCTGATCCCTTTAACACAAAAGCCTTCCAGCACTGATAATGCATTTGATTTAGAAAATGGCACAGTGTCATCTTTTATGTTTTCACACATGCACGATGCACACATGCACAATTGTGCATGGGATATTTAAAAAAATTTAACATGTATACACCTAACCAATTATGAGATGCACATTTTTCAGCATTTAGCTTGCATCACACAAGAGAAATACTTTCAGACAACTGGTATAAATGTCAATTTTAGTATAGTGTGGCAGCTTTGTCTTCATATATCTAATGGGGTTTTGCAGTTACAGCACTGCAGCCTTGTTTTTCTTCTGTTAGGTGTATTGAGCTGCAGCATATAGAAATGGGAGGAAAACGTGAGATTTCTAGGACCTGTCTATGAGAAACAAACATTCTGTATGTCTGCTTGAATGGAATGGCAGGAACCTGGAAGTAGGATGACCCCTAACAGAAACACATATCAAGCAGAATCCTGAGAAGAAGAAAAAATGGACATTGAAAATGTATAAAGCAAGGACGGGTTCTGACCTGCCTTTATGTAAAATACCTTTTACAGTTAAATGTGCTTTTCCATGTACATTGCCAAGCCTCCCGTAAAAGCAAGACAATGGATTTCATTGAAATATAATTAGTTAACTCACATATCTGATGATCTTTAAAGGCAGCGTTGCTCTCAGCTTAATTCCTGCCATATGTGTGTCTCATGGTGCATAACAATGTCCATTTTAATCGGTCATTCTGGGTCAGTGTCGACCTCTTCCTGCTCCAAGCAGTGGTGTGTGGCAGATGTGTGAATTAAATTCATTTGCTGTGATTTGAATGAAAATAGGCCATTACAGCTTTTGTGATGAGACAGCAGCCCCTCTGCGGCAATAAGATGCATTGTGTCCCAGTTAGATAGAGAAGAGGTTATATGGATGTGACTGGTTGAATGACATAAGTTTGTAGAAAAGTAAGTGGTTTAAGACTTTGAAAACGTTAATCACAAATAAAATACAAACCTGTATAAATATGCTGTTGCAAGACACTTTTCTCTGCTGACATTCATGGCATCAAAGACGTCTCTGAATTATGAAAAAGAGACTTTACAGGCTGATAATCAAACATATCCACAATTTTATGTTTTACTCAATACTATTA
>JBAMYA010047313.1:0-10476 GCA_037176975.1 Arrhamphus sclerolepis
CCAGTGACGCAGCGCCCTGACGCACCCAGGCGTGACCAACACTCTCCGCGCGCCATGACGCGTGGGGTCCAGCCCGCGTGAGGCCACCCAGAGCTGGAATTCCCTCATGTGGAGGCGGCCGACTCGAACCATGAATCCTCAGTCCAAGTCAGTCCAGACACTATCAGTCCAAGTAACTGAAGACATGATCTGAACTGAACAGATTTGCCCGGTTGAAAAAGTGCGAGACATGCCCTGAAAGCTTTCAGTCGTTCCGCCGAAAGGGCAAGCTGTAAAGCTCACCGAGTCCAGGGATAATCCCAGAAAGATTATGTCCTGAGTCGTTGACAGCATGCTCTTCTCTGCCTTTATCACAAAACCCAGATTGAAAAGGTGCTGTGTGAGAATACGCATGTGCGCTCTGGCCTCTGGCTCCGATTGTGCCAAAAGCAGCCAATCGTCCAGATATGTAGCCAAGCGGATGCCCTGCCGTCTCAGCGGTGCTACTGCTTCTCCGTGCACTGTACGAACACCCTCAGGCTTAGGGACAGACCGAAAGGGAGCACGCGGTACTTGTAGCAAATCCCCTGGAAAGCAAACCTTAGATACTTTCTGTGGGTAGGATAAATTGGAACGTGGAAATACACGTGCATGCGTGAGCATCCTGAATTTGTATTTCCTGAGATATGTGTTCAGAGCACGTAAATCCAGAATAGGGCGAATACCGGACCCCCCCCGTTTGGGGACTAGGAAATACCTGGAGTAAAAGCCGCTCTGACAGTGTGTGGGAGGGATGACACAGATTGCTCCTTTGTTTAACAGAGAGAGGATTTCCTCTTGTAAAACACGAGCCGACTCTCCTCGAGCCTGGGATTGTATTATGCGGGCAAATCCAGGGGGTACAGCGGTGAACTGCAGCCAGTAGCCCTTCAAAATCGTTTTTTAGCACCCAGGCTCGAGCTGCAAATGCGGCCCATCTCTCCTGTCTGAGGGAGAGAGGCGACACACACTGCAGTTCCTCCGCCGTGGGGACTTCCAGCCGCGATGAGGTGGAGGTCCCCTGCAGTGGAATAGTACGGCCCCCGAGCGAGGCTGCACACCTTGGCCCGTGGGGACAGCGGGGACCCGCCAGCCCCCGTCCCGGGGAAAACTACGGTTTTCACCTGAGTGGAGACAGCGGGTGTCGCCACCGCGCTGTTTATGTTGGTAATTCTGGCTTTTATTGGCTGCGCCCTCAGCACATTGCCTGGCTGCGCCAGCGGGACATTTTATTTTCTTCACGAAAATTTTGTGTGCGCGTGCTTGTGGACATGACAGTGGAACACAAGGGGGAACCGATGAACTTTCCGCTGTCCAATGTCCGTCTCTCCCGGCTTGCTCTGGCACGGTCCGTGGCCGCTGGGAGATGGGGGCGTGGGGGGCCTCTAGATGCACGCCCAAAAGCCGAACAGGTGGAGCTGGAGAACAGGGAACGTCCAGCTGCATCACCGGAGGAGAGGGTGGCAGTCAGGCTGCTCTCTTCTTCTTTCAGACCGGGTTGCTGGCAGCCTGAGCGGGTTGCGCCGGCGGAGCTGCGGCCGAAGCCATGGGTTTTCTGGCCCAGCTGGACCGAATGGGCGGGGTGGGTGGGGCAGGCAGGGGCTTCAGTTTCTGTGTTTTGAACTGTGAAACCTGGGAAGCAGCTTGTGCGAAGGTTCTGCGCTGCACATATGGAGAGGGGGTCGGGGGATTTCGAGGGAGACAGAGCTGCCAAGAGGCTTCACACCGACGTTGCATCGAAGCCAACGCGGAACCAAAAATCCCCTCCGGGGTGATAGGCATGTCCAGGATGTCGTCCCTCTCTCTGTCCAACAGGTTGGCGAGGTTAAGCCACCGTGCGCATTCCTGTAGACCAGGGGTAGGCAACTCCAGGCCTCGAGTGCCGCTATCCTGCATATCTTACATGTTTCCTGCCACAACACAGCTAATTCAAATTGATGGATCGTTAACATACTTGTGCAGATCTGGATGACAAGCTGATGGTGATCCATTCATTAGACTTATTAGATTCATTAGATTGCGGGAGGGAAACATGTAAGATATCCAGGACAGTGGCACTCGAGGCCTGGAGTTGCCTACCCCTGCTGTAGACTCATAGTCCCCAGTACTCTCCCCATGGCCTGGACTGCGCAGCGTTGGACACGGAGGCAGAGATCGGTGATGACCGGTATCTCTTCCCACGTAGCTGGGTCCTGAGTTTGCCCAAAATCCTCGCACAACTCGGCCTGTTAGGCCGTGAGCAGAGAGAGGACATTGAGCACTCTGGCCGAGAGCGCTGCTGCCTTGTAGGCCTTCACAGTCAGAGCTGATTGAAAACCGTCCGACTTGGACGGCAGGCTGGGGCTCCGGGATGACACCGCTGACAGCTGACTCTTAGGGTGGAGATGAGCTGCAACAAGTGGCTCAATCGGTCTCAGCTACGACAGCAGGCCAGGGGATGCCCAGCCCGCGCCGGCGTGACAAAAAAGTCGTCCTCGTCTTCATCCTCTGAAATGAGGAGTTCCGAGGCATCATCTTCGTTCCCATAGTCAAGTTCCAGGACATCTTCCTCCGGTGGGGGATCTGGGGCTGGGAGCCCCAGCTGGCGCTAGCGCCTGGGGTTGCCACCGTGACCCACGTCTCCACTCCATCCTCGGCGACAGAGCCACCAGAAGGGAGAAAGGGGTCCTGACCAGACAGGCTAGCCTGGCGGGCTAGCCATCTGCGGAGACTCTTCATGGTGAACACCGAACAGTGTTGACACGAGCCGGGGACATCGATAGCTTGCCGGGCGTATTCCAGCCCTAGACAGCCCGAGCAGACCTGGTGTGGATCCCTGCTCGATATTTTATTCCCGCAGCGACAGAGTCTGGCTCCAGAGTCTGGCTCCAGAGTCTGGCTCCAGGTGTTTTAGCCTCCATTCCGAGCAAGCTGGTGTGCAGGCAGGGAGCAGAGGTAGTTAGCTGGTATGATAACTGCAAGCCGAGAGATTAGCAGGTGTGCTAATACCAGCACACGACTGCCGTGGTGGGGCGTTGAATATCGGTCCAGGCAGCAGAAGCTAAATAAGATCGCCTATGGATAGTTAAGCTGGCTAGCCCTGGACGTGAGATATGATCTGAGTGAGAAGAGGCATTTGAATGACGTACAACTGCCCGTGGGAGCTATTTAAGGTAGGTGGGACTACCTGACGCGGACGGACACGTTTCACCAGCCAATCAGGATTGGTGTATTGAGATTAATGCTTCTGAGGGCTGTAGCGAGGCGTGCATCCCATAGTGAGACATCGAGCGAAATATTATGAAAGAGAACTATAACTGGAAAATAAGGGCTGAAAGACGGTACAAATTCAGTTTTTTGATTGTATTTGTATTGTACTTGTTTGTCTTCTATATAAAATGTGCAGGGATGAGGACTGAATGCCCCTTTGCAAATGAAAGTTGTACAGCTACGCTTGATTATTATTATTTATTCATTTATCTTTCCTCCTGCCAGTCCTTCCAACCAAATCAAGTCTTATACATCTTATCATAAACTTCGACATTTAGAGGGTAACTGAGGCCTGAATAGTTAGAGAATGTAACTCTAGGGTTTATTTGTAATTTCTCGAGCAGCCTGACCTTAGTGTAAACTCACTTGGATGTCCACTCCTGGGAGGACTGGAAACCTGTTTTCCCATGTGAATAATCTTTCTCACTGTAGAATGATAAAATGGCAATTTTTTGGGGAAATAGCCTAATATACCTTAATTTTTCATTGCATATGCATCAACTCGGGGGCGGGCTGGCTATAGGGAGGGTAGGGAGTATTCCTGAATGGCTGGTCTGGTCCAGGTTGAACCAGCCAGTAGTCAGGACCTTCCTGACCCCATTAAATGCAGCCGCAGTTGACCGCAGAAGACTGCGTTCATATCCATAGGTGGCACAGAGTGGAATGTCAGACTGGGTCAATCTAATATTTTGAACATTAAGGGGGGATGCAAGCAGTCGCTCCCAATTTAAGCTGATCCTTGTTTCTATTGAAATGTGATTGACTCAGCTGCTCAGTCATTAATCTGTTGTTTTTGTGTTAAAAAAGGAAAAAAAAAAAATTAGCAAACATGCTAAAAAGAAAGAAGCCAGAAAATGAAATAGGTGGCGCTAAAACATTAAGGGCAAAGAAGAAAAAAAGGTTAGTGCAGGATGCAGCCAATTGTGCTTCCACGGTGGAGGGGCTAAGGTCACCATGGTTACTGTCAGCCCAGCCAGTGACTACAGCATGGCCACAGCAGCACGGCCACAGCAGGTTAGCGAGCACTGCCTACAGTTTTTTTTTCTTAAGATGGCGGCACCCTGCTTGGCTGTGGCTGCAACGGCTCCAGATTGCAACAGACGTTTGACCAATACTATTGTACAGTTACCGATCAGTTTTTTTTTTTTTTTTTTTTACTTATTTCTAATTATAATAACAGTAAATTAATATATGACCATCAGATACTATTGGAACTGCATGGATCTACTCTAGGAATCATGGACACAACCACTTTGGATAGTCTACATAGCCTAGGACTGTTATGACAGTTAGATGATAACAACAGTCAACAGTTACATCCAGTGGCCCATGAAGAAGTGGAATCTCACACCAGTTATGTCCAGTGTTGGAGTAAACAAAGGTGGTATAACAGAAAGAGGATGCAAGGCTGCTGTGGAGGCCTAACAGCTAAACTAAAGGCTACCCCTGCAGGACTCTGCTTCCTTCCATCCATTTTGCCAATGTCTGCTCCTTGGAGAACAAGCTGGACTAACTGGATTTAACTACTAAACATGAGATGAGAAGTTGTTGTGTTTTAATTTTGACAGAGACGTGGTTAAACTCATCTGTTTCAGATGAGGCCATGAGCATGAAGCAGCTAACAACATTCCAGTTGGACAGAAACTGCTCTCGCACCGGTAAATAATGGCGTGGTGGTGGTGTGTACTTACACTAATAATAGCTCGTGCAATAATGCTGAATTAAATGTCGGCCCTTCTATCTGCCCAGGGAATTTACTGTTATTATCATCACAGCAGTGTATATTCCCCCAGTGCAAATATCAAGGAAGCCCTGGATGTTCTTTAGGACTCCGTCAGCAACTTGCAAACTACATACTCAGAGGGTGTTTTCAGTGTAGCTGGAGACTTTAATCAGGCCAACATGAAAACATGTCTCCCTCATTTCTATCATTCTGTAGACTTTGCAACTAGGGAAAAGAACACACCGGACCTATTCAAACATCAAGGAGGCATTAAAGGCAGCACCCTGTCCCCACCTTGGCTCCTCAGACCATCTCTCTGTGATACTAATCCCTACAAGCCCCTGTCAATCAGAAGAAAACCCTGCTGTAAAGCAGTTGAGAATCTGACTAACAGGAGCTATGGAAACTGCTTTGAGTGCACTGACTGGGACATGTTCAAGGCAGATAAATTTGAAGGAGCAGCACAACCCTCAGCACCAGCTCCCACCAGGGCTGTGTGTTGAGTCCCCTCCTGTTCACCCTGCTAACATGTGACTGCTCAGTGAATCATCCAAGCTGTCTGATTGTGAAGTTTGCAGCAGAGAAGAAGGTACTTGAGTACATTAGCCTGGAAATTAAATTGTTTAACTTTTAATACAATTTTTAATAAAATTTTATTTGAATTTCCATTTGATCATGATCACAACAACAAGTAAGCTTCAGGCCAGGTCAAGTTTGGGCAGACAATTAATGCTATTGTGTCTGGCTGTGTCAGACAGGAGGAGATAGAGGAGGGACCACCAACAAAAAAACAAACAAAAAAACAGTGCCAGGTTCAGCTGCAGTGTGCATGACTGGCTTGGCAATAGGTCTTTGCATACTATTATATTAAGATATCATCTGTTGATGTTCCAATTCCAGTGACACAAAAACAATAAGCTTATCCACTCCAGTTATGTCAGTGGCTTTTTGAATTAGACATCTGTTTTCTTTCCAGTGTTAATGAATTACTGCTAATCTTCGTTATTACTGATGTTCTTTTCATGCAGATATAGCAGTACAAGACGCACAGGAAAAGGCAGGTTTCAGCACAGACGAAAATTAGCCAGGGATACAACCAGTTGAAGATTAGGGTTTTGATTTTTATGCACGCCCAGCCTCCAAAGATTTAGATTTGTTTTTTCTTACCATCCTCAACACCCCCCCCCCAAAAAAAGGATGTGTATCTATTAAATCAAAGATGGTATTAAGAGAAAGTGGGTTACCTACTGTGAGAAAAAAAACTCACTGTACTGTACAGTATGTTTGGCATATGCAAAGTCATCTGCAAGTGACAGTACATTTGTTAAAAGTGGAATGAAAGCATGTACATCAAGGAATAGAAGAACATGAAAGAAACCAAGTGCATCGAGATAGTGCTGAAGCATATTTTATGAAGGCCAACCAAGCAGACGTAGCAAGTCTACTTGGAGGAAAAAAAATGTCACTTCATCGTGAACAGGTCAGGAATAAATCTAAAGCCATGAGCTGTGTCATAGATGTGATAAAATAATAGGAAAGTGTGGTCTTACCTACAGAGGCACTAATTTTGAGGCTGCATACACTTGGGAAAACATGATTCTTGACCATGGAAACTTCTTTGAAATTATTCAGCTGTTAAGCAAATTTGATGTTTCTCTCCAAGAACATGTTGGTGAATGTATAAAGTAAAGCAAGAGCCTAAATGAAACCGGGGCTAAAGGGAGAGAATCCCTCTTTATACTGCTCTCTAACACATCTGTCAACACGATAATTGACATCATTAGCCACTTGCTCAAAGAAAACATTTCAAGGGAAGTAAGGGAGGCAGGAATGTTTTCTGTGCAGATTGATATAATGCAGAATGTTACCTCCACAGACTAGTGTGCTGTTGTCCTCAGGTATGTAACTGACACGGTCCATGAAAAGTTCCTTGGTGCTGTTTCATGTGAGTCATCAACAGGGGAGGGGGGAATTTTGTTCAACTACTTAAGGAAACTCTGGCAAAGGTCGATATTGATATCCAGAACTGTGTTGGTAAGTTGACATATGAAGCAGCAAATATGCAAGGCCTGTACAAAGGGTTCTCCACTTTACTGTCATCAGCATCTCCTAACCAAGTGCATATCTGGTGCTATGCACATGTGTTTAATCTTGTTCTGGGAGGCACCATGGATGTTGTGATAGAAAGTGCACCCCTTTTCTCCATAGTGAATGGCGCTGCCGTATTTATCAAGGACTCATATATTCATACAAGCGTATGAATATGTGGCAGAAAGTGAGTGATGACAGGTGTCACAACCGGCTGTCTCCAATTGGAAAGACAAGGGGGTGAGCCAAGGATGAAGCCCTGAGCAAGATATTCGGCTGTTTAGATAACCCAGACAATGCCTTGTTTTTTCATTTGATCATAACATTGTAGAGGATAGAAAAAGATATGCCGATGAAAGTCCCTCCTGAATCAAGAGAATGTGCTTACAGCACAGATATTCTTGAGGATCTTTGAGATCACCTCACCACTCTCCAGATACCTTCAAACTAGCAACATGGACCTAATCACTGCTCATCAGCTTGTAATGGGGGCCTTAGCCAAAAAACATGCACCAGGGACATGGATAGTGTCACAAAAGCAAGAAATGCATTTGCTGATTGGGCAAAGAATAAGCTGGAGGAGAGTGGATCCAAAGGTGGCTCCACCTGAAATAAAGATCAGAAAGAGGAAGACCAGGCCAGGTGAGGTAGCAGAGGAACGGCATGGATTGAGTGCAGAGGATCAGTACAGGGTCAAGGTGCACAATATTATTTTGGACACAGTCACTGAGAGCATTCAGAGTGACTTTTCAGCACATGGAGCTCTTTATGAAGATTTTGCCTGCCTTGACCGAAGCAATTTTGGTACACTAAGAGATAGGGGGTTTCCATCTGAACCACTCCAACAGTTAAGTAAGTGCCTCCTTAGGTTTGATGACAGAGTCACACCTGGAGGGCTGAAGGCTGAGCTGTGTAGTCTTGCCAGCCACTGGGAGAGATTTAAGTTACCCCATTTGGAGTCATACACTATCTGGAATGTAGAAGAGACAGAAAACAGGGAACATATGGAGCTGACAAACACCAACTGCATCTCCTGTAAAAACTGTGCAATTTGTGTTTATCGCATACTCTTCAAATACAATCTACTGACTGATGTCAGTGGACTAGCCTATAAGTTCTTGCTGACGCTGTCTTTCAGTCAAGTGGCCTGTGAGAGGACTTTCTCTACACAAGTTGTGAAGAACAGACTGAAGACCATACTGGCATAGGAGCATCTATCTAGAGGCATTTATGCTAATGTCAACAGAGAAAGAGACCCTGATGTTTTTAGACAATGATACAGTCATAGTTGCAGAGAGCAGTGTACCGCTCAGACGCTTGCTAATGAGTGAGTTAGGACAGTTTCCTTTTGTTGGGGGCGGGATGGGGGGGACCTCAAAAGGTATACAGACCTATAACATCATGTTAGAGGCCTGTATACCTTTGGAGGTTGGTTTCTGTTTCTAAATCTGTTTCTCTTACTTTGATTTTAATGATAAGCTGCTTGTTTTTTATTGTTTATCATTAAACACAGTAGCTTTGGTTGTTGAGAATGCATAGCGAGTGTACGAGCATATGTACTTCAAATTGAAGTAGTAGTAGAGTGTATAAAAGTCTTTAATACACTCTGCTGACTAATTTGTGTGTGTTGTCTTTAATATCATTAGATTGTTTTTACACTGCATATAAAGTATTTGTATTAAAATTACGGTTCCACAGGCGTCTGTTGTGTAATCGGAAAAAAGGCCTCTCCAAACCGGGCTGAATTTCAACTCCAGCCCAGCATCAACCAGTGTGCAGCCTGTTACAAATGCTTAGGACTTTTTAAGGCTTTTAATTCTATTTTAATATCTTTCGCTAACTTTTTTTGCTTGGATTTTTACTTGGATCTTTTTTTTTTTTTTAAAACTTAAAACAAGTACTGGAGCTTACTGGTGGTCAGATTTTTATTGTTTTTTTTAATGATTTTCATCGCTGTATTGCAACTTGTTCTTGGCATTGCGGAGCAACAGAACTTGGTCTGCCTTTTTTTTTTTTTTAATCACACCTGTGGATATACCAAATGGGGGTTATGGTGAAAAACAAACAGAGGATGCAGAGGGAACAAGAAACGATGGCGAAAGAGATTGACTTTGACATGCCAGCTGATTGAAAGAATTTTTAAGCCGTGTCTCCCCTCTCATCATGGAAACGTGAGATCTCTCGGGAATAAAATGGATGCACTGGCCCAGAATCAAAAGGACTATAGGGAATGTAGTTAAATGTGCTTTACAGAGACTTGGCCGCACCAGGATAGCCCTGATGATCACATGGTCATTAAGGGCTTCCACATGGTTTAAGTGGACAGAGACATAGGAGCAGTATGTCCAAAGAAGGAGGGCTTGATGTTCTTGTTAGTGGTCGGTAGTGTAACCCAGCACACATCACTGTGAAGGAGCGTATCTTGCCGCCCGATGTTGAACTGTGTGTTGTCGGACTCCATCTTTATTACATTCCCAGAGAGTTTTCCCCTGTGTTCCTGGTAGCTGTTTATGAGCCCCCTCTGCAAACCCAAACTCTGCATGTGATGTCATCCACTCTGCTACTGCCTGGTTCTACAGTAGACTCAGCACGCGCGTCCTTAAGTTTTTTTTTTTTGTTTGTTTTGTTTTTGTCTGTTTATTGTGTTGTGACACATGAATAAAACGATTTCTGATATCCTTTACCAAATTATGGACTAGCAACAGGTGCTTCTCTTAAAAAATATTATATATTTAGATTATAGTATTTAGTTGTAAGAGAATATCTATACCTTTAGCACAATAGAGACAAAGTAAGAATTATTTTAATTAATATCAAGTCACTAAACAACTAAAATACTTCTTAATTATACTTCTTACCATACTTAAGAGCTTCACAAATCATATCATCAAAATCAAATTGTATTCCAACTTCAATGAGCATATATATACCATATGAGTCCCTGCAATTACAATGTGTTATGTGTCTAAAGTTTCACTGCTCTTACCTATAAACTGGGAGCTGCCCCAAATGAATGGCAAAAACTGGAAGTCATCCAGTCCCCACACCCCTTGGCTTCCAGCTGGCTCCATTCTGTAGGTTTTCTGTAGCTTCCGCATGACAGAAAGATACCTGGAAAAAATACAGTGTATAATTATACATCAATTATTTTCAGGAATCCCATTAATTTCTGTACATTTATATACAGTGGAAATCAGAACTGGGCAGCACGGTGGCTTGGTGGTTAGCACTGTTGCCTCATAGCAAGAAGGTTCCTGGTTCCAGCCTCCACAGGGGCCTTTCTGTGTGGAGTTTGCATATTCTCCCCGTGTTTGCGTGGGATCTCACCGGGTACTCCGGCTTCCTCCCACAGTCCAAAGACATGCTCGTTAGGTTAATTGGTGTTCATAAATTGCCCC